>JAWPHD010010583.1:0-92362 GCA_037043455.1 Cyrtodaria siliqua
ATAACAATTATATATGTATTGACACTGTAGATTGTACACTGGATTTTCTGTTTTGAAAAAAAAAATCTTTACATTTAATAATGCCTTTCTCCCTAAGTTTAAATGGACACACTTTAATCCGGTAGAGTCCATATAACGGTATGATCTTATAAAATGTTTATAATCATTATTAATAAGTTATTTAACAGCTTAAACAAAAATTCTATTGTTTTGCATCATACTAGCGGCTGATTTAACTGCATCGAGATTTTAAAACACCCTTGGACTGCACAGTGGTAACCCTTTTTTAGCTTTAAATCAGAATTATAATATGTTACATCTATAAATATAAGGAAAATGAAAACTTTCCCATGTATACAGTTTCTGAATATTATATGCATTGGTCATTCCTCTTTAATAAATAGCATATTGTGTACATTCGCTTTTATAAACTTGATGCATTTTACATGTACTTTTTTAAGGTTTGTAAAGGGAAGGCCCACCCCGACCCTCACAAACCTAAGAAGGGGTGAATAAACGGACCGCCATTAACTTGGTGATCGACAAAATCAAAAACGCAAGCTTATTACGGTTGTGCGTGTATTAATTATGAGGTTATTTTACAGTGTTGAGTTCAATGCTGAAATCTATTGGACGATGTTCCCAGCAAACAGAATCCACATTTGGACGAGGCGTAAAACTGTAAAATGACCTCTTTATTTCACATGTCATCATTTTTCAACTTGCAAACGAACACCGGTAAGGGAAAGAAATCGTGATGACTCATTGAGTTTAACTGTTAGAGTTATCTTCTCATAGTACAATTACGGAGTTCAAAATACAGAATATGTTTTTTTTGTACTCGACATCTATTGAATAAAGATTTCGGACTCTAGATACCAGATTGAGAACAATAGTGGAAATATAGTATTGTCACATGATTAAAAAGACAGGAAGAGATTGGTTAGAATTATATAGGTGTGAAATAAAACATGTTAACACATTATGGGATGAAGAGTTTTAGAACGCTTGGTGAAACTAGTATCTTTAAACGCATGCATGCCTCGCTTTAAAAACACTTGTGAACAATACGTGAGCGAATTTATTTTCAGATAAACACCTGTATACGTAAGTATAGTCCGCAAAGTCCTCATTGTGAACCGCCTATAAAGGACATACCCAGGGATGCTGTCCGATCTGTATATTCCTTGCAAACTGATGGCTTAATTGGCTGATATGACTACCAATATAAAAGCATCACAAAGAGAAGGACCGTCTGAAAGAACATGACGGCTTATTGGTTAGATTATTGAAATGCTACAATTAGGCCTTGAGCCAGGACCCAACATTTTCGATATTGTTACCAACTCAAGGGACAAATTCTACCATCACTTTTTGAAAAGAGCAATAGATTACATTTTTCCATGATAGCAATCTTGAACAGGTAGCTTATATAAAAAAAAGAACATTAATAGGTTATCATTGTAGCGCTTTCATATAAGTTTTTGATGTTCATTTTTGAATGTCATGCTTGTGTGAATAATTATTGAGGTACTTTTAAAAGATGCATTTAAGTTTACAATTGATTAAGTTAAATAAAGCGTAAATAAGCTCTTTTTTAGCACTAAATTCAGTTTAAAAACCTCTATTTTGCTTCATATTAGAAGTCAATTTACCCCACCCACTATTGACACATGTTTATGCATTTAGTTCAGGCAATATGTTTTACATTATAATTGTAAACTTGTAATAATCAATAATTTACAACCTTACTACGATGGATAAAGGAAATGTGCGGTTTAACGTTTTTTTAACATTAGTCTATTTTAGGTGTATGCGTCATGGCAATACTTATTATGATTACACATAATGACATTTGGATTATGTATTACACATACATACATGAATTAAACATTGAATATTGCAACGCAAAACCTTATAAGTTCCCATTTTAATACTTTTTAATTACGAGTTATGCATATTTTAAGGATTTGAACACTTGAATTACCCCACCCATATATATCACAATGAAGAATTCTGCATATGAAATGTAAAAATAGTAGTATATGCATTCGAAAGAACCATTTTTGTGTTACTGAAAAAAGAATCGACGAAGATGAATTGAATTGAATTGGAGTTTTACGGCGCACCGTGTTATACATGTTATATGGCGCCAACAGGATTGAACATTCGATCAGGCTTACTCTTCATTAACATCTAGATAAAAAATATGCAGGATGTGCCTAGAACCTTATCACCTGCAGAGTTGCTGCAATTTCTCTAGTAAAAAACACTCCATTTTTCGCTGGAGCCACGATCATTGTAGCACCTGAAACAATACAGGTTTAAAGATGAAAACTTTTAATGAACAAAATTGACAAAATGAACATAAATTCGGGAATTTTTTTTACCCCTCTGCCTGGATATGCAGTGGTCCTATTCTTGCCCGGGAACCACACGCCGTCGACGAAGAAGAATATTTAGGGTGATACCCAGAACACTGTACTAACTACTTGTCATGGCAACTGTTTGTTAGTATTGGTACATTTGTTACAACATCACCTGCTTAGGATATGTATCTGATGTTCTCTGTACTTGATTTAGAGTATGGAATTAACTTAGAATTGGGACTGTCAGTAAGCATCAACCCTACTTTTGCGCATGCAAGTGCAAGTGGAATGACTATTACCTAAAAAAGAAGGTGTATGCCAATGAAGAGAGAGAGAGAGAGAGAGAGAGAGAGAGAGAGAGTGTGTGTGTGTGTGTGTGTGTGTGTGATATATAAAAATTTAGGAACCTGGCCTGCTAACAAATAGACTCATATGTTTCTGATAAAAAAAGCGATAAAAGGGATTGCCTGGTTAACGTCCCCATCCGACGGTCGTGGGTAAGGGAAAGTGTCTTGCCCAGGAAAACACCGACACAATTCACTGACCCCGGTGAGGCTTGAACCATGGTTCTCTGGATTTAAAGTCCACCGTGCTATCCACTGCATCAACAGGCTGCATGCGCTCAAGCAGGATGACTACATTAAAATACATACAACTAAAATGTTAATCCGTCATTAAGGTTACATCAAGGAAGCTGGGTTCACACCGGTCACTCTTATCTAGCAAGTCAGCATCAATTTCATGTATGCCGAGTTGCGATATGCCTGCAAGCCTTATATACAATTATGCTGAGCTCGTTGCTGTTTTGATAAACTTGGCAATTACGGCTTTGGGATAATAAAAGACAAATACGAATACACAGTACATAGTATCTCATTTAAATAATATAACTTAATGTAACAATATAACATACATATAAGATAACATTCTTTTCAACTCTTCCATATAAGAATCGGTACCCAGTGCATCGAGATAGACTGCAGTTAAAGTAGCTATCCCGCCAACAACAGCCACACTTTACAACATATGTACATCGTTTCGAAACCTACTGACAACGAGGTATATATATAACTTACATATTTTGAGAATCAAAACTCTATAGATAAAATATAAAAAGCTTTAACCAACCAGACAAAAAAAATGGAGCGTCAAATTAAGAGTGACCAACTCATAATTCATTTTTCACATATTCAATCACGGGTATTATAAGAATCTAGGCATAAACCTATACGTTTAAGCGGCCCATGCATTATTATATGAGCTGAACACCTTGATGGAATTTTGATAAACTGTTTTGTGTAGTGTAATGTTATCATAATGTATTATAAACACCAACAAATTAACAGTTAAATCGTAACAAGCGTATTCCTTTTCTTTCTTTTTTTTGCCATGCGTTAAAAATGCAGTGGTCTACTTTGTGATTTTAATTCGTGGATTTATTCAATATGCGATTGTTAAACATGGTTAAGTCTTTATAATGGAATACCTTATCAAAAGTCATATTATTTATATATTTCAATTCGCTTAAAACTTGTGAAGTGATTTTATGAAAAGTGTACAACTTCAAGCCATATAAACAAGAGACCCATTGGCCTTGTCTCAAAGTGCTCTCATGTTTTAAGAAAGAACAACAATTTCTTTATATAAATCTGTAAAACTGATCCCCGTATTGGTCATATTTGACCACATTGTCACCATTTGAACAAACTAGGTAGAGGAGCATAAGCTTATGATACATGCAAACTATTATTTAGCTTTTGAAGTATCAGAAAAGCTGTTTATGTTTTCCTATATAATTCAATGTTATAGTAGAACCTCGGAACTGGGCCAAATTTGATTTCAGGCTAGATTCCAGGGTCATCATTTAAATTATTTGGAACAGGACAATAATCTTAAGCTACATGCAGCTTATTAGACCTCTAAGTCTTGTAGTTTCAGAGAGGAAGATGGTTATAGACGTTCCTACATAACTCTATGTAAAAATGTGAACCCTGGGTCCGGGCAAAATTTGACCATAGGATCACCATTTGAACAAAATTGGTAGAGATCGATACTCTTATGTTACATGCATAGTATTATACCTCTAGCATGTCTAGCTCTTGTAGTTTCAGACAAAGAATATTTTTATGGATTTTCCTATATAACTCTTTTTAAAACTTTGACCCCAGATTCGGTTGATTTATATTTGATAATCGCATGGAATTGAGAAATAATTAATTGGAACAATTTTATTTTGTGAAGTACGGATGAAGTATATTTTTTAACAAATCTCCCGATATGGTATTGACCTTACAATAAGACAAATGTTTCTTTAAACTAAATGTGCATGATTGTACTCTTTAGGTAAACGTTGTCTGTGTTCAGTGTGTATGTTACGTGTGTTTAGATAAGGATTACCCTGAAATGAATGTTTAAAACTTTAACGGAGCGTTTATTTTTCGCGTTTTATTGGTATTAAATTTGGACTATATACAGATGTATATGTACATCATAGGACATACTATGATAAAGAAACACAATTTTATTATTAATAGTGCAATTCATACGTGTAAATATATTGAAGAAATAGTACATATATGTAAAGTTGCATCAATACAGTGTGGAGCTGTGTAGTAAACGAGTGAATCGGTGAGTTTAGGAATCCCGTCATTTTGGCCGGAAAATTCCGTGAATTCCGACAACAAGCAGCTTTAATACATATAACTGTTCGCCCCTCCTTAAATGCACTGAACAATGAATTATGACTAACATTGACATTTCGATAATGTAGATGTAGCACACTTTCTCATGCAGACGTGAAACTTTCATCAGCAACGCATTGATTATTAGTAAATTAAATTAACATGTTGCAATAAGTATGATATTACATGAACAATATTTTCATAATTATAAATGTATTTGGCGTGAGTAATTAAACAAATTTCTTTTATAAGTAACATAATTGGCGATTGATACAAACAATAATGCATGTGTTGGTGTTAGTTGGAATTCAGAAATGTCACTGTTCTAGAATAATTACTGCTGCAGAGACCAGAAGAGAGAGAGACAGATTCGGTCAGAGACTGGGAGCTCCAGGGCTATTCTTTATGTCAGCCATGTTGTAATTACGCATATTAAAACTGTCATTAAAATGGAAATAATCGTTATTATTTAAAGTACACAACGCGAATTATTAATTGAAAACGCCACTACGCTACAATACTAAACACAGATAGGTGTTTGTTATTTCTAGAATTAATATAAATCGGATTTAAACTACTACCGGTATAATAGTAGAAATCTACCTGAAGCATTATTGTCCGTCATAAATCGTGGTTTGAGCTGTAATTTTACTCTTTTTTTTTTCCGTGTATCATGTCTATTCGTCTTTCGAAAGATACATGTTTAATTCAGTTGTTTCTAATATATTTTGGATGAGAATTATTTCAAACTGTCTCTTCCTTTTCTGTCCAAAAATAGGATAACACCGGTAAATGATATACACCGGTAGTAGATATACGGAGCAGCAACATCCTTACCGGCAATTGATGCTTTGCAACTGATAGGTAATACTCGCTTATGTGATGATCTGGTTCAGTATATACCAAACATTGTAAAATTGTGTATTTCAACACGGTTATCAGTGTCAAGAAACATTAAAAGAAAAACATATATAAATGACCAATCGTATGTATAGTAATGCCTGCGCGAACGCATAAAATGCACACCGCATGCGGGAAATATATTAACTTGATTATCTTAATGAAGCAAAGTTTCGTAATCTCCAAGATAAATTTAATTGCATTCCGTAATTGGTTTAGTAAACGCACTACTGCTTTATATGTCATATCAGTTATAGCAAGCAGACTGTTCCGCAAACCAAAGCACGATTCAAGAAAACCACACAGATGAAATTGATAATACATTATTAAACGTTGCAGAGACATGAATTCTGCATAATAAATTCCTGCAGACACAAGTACACATTGTCACGCACACATACACTCAAACTGAAAACTATTGTTGTATCAACAACTAAATTTCGGTATTTAAAAGATACGTTGAGGGTGTAAATGTACATCTTGCATGATTATATCTATTTCGCTTCATTTACGATGCTCTAGATCAAACAATCAATCGATTCAAAATAGGCAACCTTAATTAAACATTAATTGCAATAGATGTCGTTGCCAGACATGACAAGGTTACTTACAACCCCCAAAAACTAATTACATATAATTTATACTCTTTTTTAATAACATATCTTTCCTAATTGTAAAAGTGTTTACTCATAATTAACTAAAACACGCATTTAAAACAAACGACAATTGCAAGGTAACAAAGAAGCAAAGTTTGCGGACATCACAAGCAAAAACAATGTTGACAACATGGTTACCTTTTTTGAACGGTCAGTGGAAAAAAGGCCGATTTGGGTTTAAACCAGGTGCTATGGAACATTAAACCCGGCCAGTGAAAATAAAGAAATACCCGCTTGTGAACATTACTCCCATAAGACGGGCAAGATAGAAAAAACACTAAGACTCACGGTCACGTATTATCACGTAACGGTATTGTATTTCAACAAATATAGATTTAAAAGTTTCAGCAAACTTCAGTTTGGTGCCTATTTAATTTGTTTATAAAAACACGATAAAACATGTATGGTGGGTCTTGAAGCATCAAAAAAAAATGGCCGTATACAGAATTATATCTAAACGTATTTAAGTTTGAAGAATGACATGTTTCGTTTATATTATTAAATGTTCTAGTTTGCTTCAATTGTCATATTCGTAGGACCAAACAATAGTTTTGGCGTCGTGTGTGAACATGGATTTAACCATAACGTTAGCCTAGATAATGAACCTGGATGTATGTCATTTCAACAAAAATGATTATATACGACACAATCGTCCATAACTATTGCAATGATTTATGACAATATAACAACACAGTCAATTAATTACACAGATAGGCGATGTCCAGCTATTCTAAATGACCAGCGTTTTATTTGCCACTGACGGTACCCCTATTGTCAACTCCTTTGTTCTGGTGGTGCCTCATACTTTGCTTCTATTCTACCTTGTAAGTGTTGTTTGTTTTGTATGCGCCTGTTCGACTTTAAAACCTACTTTTATCACATAACGTCCCTTGTTAGCAGTGTCGAACACCCATTTAATATTCTATTGTATGACACACGTGTAATACAACCGGGAACGATTTTGATTGGTTGAGTTAAACCTGTAACACTACGCAAGTTTATTAACTGAAACTATTTTATTTATTACAAATTCACCCAGATCTGAGTCATAAACCTTTTATTTGTGATAGCTTATAAAAAATAATGCACGTTATACAAAACATTGTTGTTGGTTTGTTAAAATGTTGGCGTAAATTGCTATTTTGTAAAGAGGTAAAACACGAACTCTTTATACTCAACGTTATGTGTGAGACGCGACGTTACGACGTCACATATTTTATGACGTTTTGGCGCTAAAGTGTGTCTGACGTCGTGGCGGTTTTATGTCCATCTGAATTAATTTTTACTAATTTGATTGCAATGTTATGTGATAAAAAGGATCTTAAGCTCGTTCCCATTCCATATAGGATTTATAAAACTCGTTATAAATTGATTTTTAATTTTAACTCGCCAGAAGGCTCGTTAAAATTAAAAATCAATTCATAACGAGTTTCATGAATCTTATATGAAATGGGAACTCGTTTAAGATCCTCTACATACATAACACGACGCGGTGATTACGCAACTGTTCTCCTATTTAAATAACAGAGATATATGAAAACATGTGTAGTTGGATACAAGTATTTAATAAGGAAACACTGGAATCGATAAAGTTTCTTGTATTCATTTGTCAGAATATGCGGATACTTGGGGTAGATGTTATTGATACCTGTGGGTATATAATTAATTGGTTTATTTACTAACCGATATTTAGATTTGTTCAAATGTCATAGAACGTTAGTGGAAAAAAGCATTACGTCCTTTTCCTCTTTGACACTTGTTTAATACTTTGTTCTACTTTTAAACCTACGATAAACTATGGTACCCGGATATATATCATAAGTCGGACGAATGTAAGTAATACAGTCTGAGAGTGCATACTGATCCAGTAAACATTAGTTAAACATAATGACACAGTATTGAAACAAATCGATGTTTTAGTCTATATATATCCATATCAAATTACTCCAATACAATCCAAGTGAAGATGGTTTGTCGCTCAATTTGTACTACTGATCCGTCTAATCAACTTGTATTAAGAGATGAGCACTGTTCTATTCCAGCTTACAGATCGATTGCCATCAATTTTGGATGGAAACATTGCTAGGACAGATTGTTATTATTACAAGGGCATTAATCTTAGAAATTACTTGGTAATCCAGAATTGACAGAGATGTATTACAGACGGTGATGGTTTCATCGGTAAATGCTATAAAAATGGAAAATGAATCAACGCAATATAGATGTGTAACATTATCCACCTTTTCTAAGGGGTGAAATGAAGTATGTATTGGCATTCGCACTAGCGTTTGCTTAGTGCTTTGTGGCGGTGGTAAAATGTCGTCCCGACTACAAATCAGTTGTATTATTACTTACTCATCCTTTGGGATCATCAAGCCCAATATGTGTGGCTTTATATTAGAATACCGATTAAGACGGTTCTAGGGGGCGTGAGAGGTGTTGCACATTATATTACCTCTCATTAACAAACTCGACCGAGTTTGCTACTTTTCGCTCTTGTTTGTGTGTGCTGCTTCAAGGGATTCCCTTTTCAGTATGTATTAACAGTTTGAGATAAAGTGCAATACTATTTCAATGTGTATAGGAATGGGATTAAGCTCGAGTAATAATATCGGCATCCGAATTAAATGTATAACAACATGTATACACAAATGTCTTAAATTCTAGAAATCTCAAAACAAAGGCAATATTTGTATAATCAGTTATACATATATGAATGGTATCAAGACTGGTATGCCCCCTATATGATTCTAGTTTGATGTTGTTTTAACACAAATGAACGAAATATATATAATTATATTTTCTTTTTTAACCCAAGACGTTGATTTTCTGGAAAAGCTCTGCTGTAACAGCAGTTAACATTTACAAAGCAGTCTTTTAGCGAAAATGCATTCGCTATACTACAACAGTAACGGACATTAACACACGCACAAACAACCGCCGTATTCTCGCCGTTTTAGTCCCCCTGATTACGCTACGCAACACAGTAGCATGGCTGTTACACAGCGTGTTATGTGAATTTGTTTTCGCCAGAAAAAGATATGGTCTGGGATAGCGGTCGTGTTTTTAACGAAATTCAAGCAGTTTATTTATGTATATTCAGTGTTATAGACAAATTGATATCTACACAATCAAAATGTTTTGAATACATACTGTTAAAGGTGATCCTTTGGGAGCAACAAACACAATTAAGACAATAAAGCAGCAGACTCGGTTTTATTGAGTCTGTTCATGAGAAGTAATGAAAGACGCAACACCTCTCATGCCCACTAGCACCGGCTTAAGCAGTATTCTACTTCAAAGCCACCTATATTGGGCTCGTTGGTACCAAAGGACCAGTAAAAATAACACTACTGATTCGTAGCACGGGGAGACTTTTTTTTGAAGTCATACTTTATAACGATTATTCTCTAATAAAAAAAAGAAGAAAAATGGGGAGGGGTGGGGTGGTGTGGAAACATGCATCACAAATCGCAAATATTGTTTTTTGCTACTTAGAGCGTTATTACGTTCCTAAAATAAAATTTTAGTGTTTTTTTAAGGTATTTCGTGGTGTTGTTGACGGCGTAATAGAGCCGCAAAAGCTGTTAGTACATGTTCCACATCTAACATTACAAAAGTATGCGTTTCCAGGTTTTCGATTATAGTACATGTTACAGTATACACGGATAGTTGCACTCGCTTGGTTAACATCTTTCTTACATAGACAATATCAGGCTTACTTTTCTTAATACTGATTTATGTTTATTCCTTTAAAGAATTCCATTGAATACTTAAGAACTATCACCAGACTTAAAAGCGTTACAGATTCCGCTACAATGCCATTGCTTCAAATTATAATGGATACACTAAAAGAAATACGACTAACTTCGGGATTCACTTAAGTAAAATTATTGATTTATATGATGTTGTAAGTGATTTTAGACTTTAAACAGTTGTGTAAGCGTTCATGGGGATTATAATAGCAAGAATTATTTCATAAATAACAATACGGTTTAGAATACGGAGAAAAGTGTATTATACGAGTATATGCTGTATACAGTGAAACGCGATCTATTTGACGTATAATACAAATATTCTTTGGATTTACGACAGTCTACGAACATTGCGTTTCACTATTCTAGACAGACCATCCTTCATGTGGAACGGGGGAAAGTGTTTTCTTGTATTTCTGTTTTAACATACCGTTTGTTCATGCGATTTTATCCTGACAATATTTTACATATGCGAGTACAATTTTCGTTGTACAAGAAATGTATAGTCATGTCTCTTTCTTGATAACATATATTTACTTATAGTGTTTTAAAAAAATCCCGGTTTGTATTATATTATAATCCGTTTAGATTATCTGTTTTTAATAATCAATTTTGAGCATCTGAGTCACAGAAAAGTACTTTATATGCACGGAAGGTAATAATTTGGTAAAAGCAGATGAGTTACGACGTACTAAGCATTTGAACTAGTTTACTTATGAATTAAATATGTCACTCGGGGTAAGTCACTAAACAGTGATCTATAATAGCACGATATAAGGCATACACAAACATGTGAACATATAGACGACCTACCCATTAAATAATTAATGTTTAGAACAGTTGAAGTCTGTCTTTGTCATGATATAAAACGTTACACTACTTATATTGTATTATGCGTCTATTTTACCATGATTTTGACTGATTGTTGTATTTTCAGTATCCGTGCATTGGTTCGCCACAGAACTTTACTGATTGTTCATTTAATTCAATTAGTACACACTATTCCTCAACGAGTGGTCAAGCGTTAGAGTTAAAGCATTCAACCCATCCCACATACACCACACACCCACTTTAAAAGATCCAAGTCGGCCTGAATACATATACTTAATTGGTATCAATATGTTACATTTGTTTAAACAACAGCAGACATCGAATTGAATTAAGCTTGTCGATGTATATGGGCCTAGACCATTGTGCGTAAAAAGAAATATAAAAATATCGGACATGGAAAGTAGCATTCGAGTTGACAGTCAACCACAAAACACAGAAACAAACACGCAAACAGGCAAATAAGAAGGCAAAAGTAATAAATGAAATAACAAATGCAAACGACATCACAAACACAAAAGGGTTGTCAATAGGGCTACCGCCTTGGAACGGTCAGTGGCAAAGTAGAATTTAACTGTATACCAACAAGGTATGTACATTTAATATATATCAGTTTTCTGGTTATTGTTTAAAGTGGGTATAAAGGTCAGGGACCACAGTCAACCGAAAACTTGCACGGAAACAAGCAACAGTTACAGTTACAAGTATAAATAAAAAGAAAGTTAGGTGACATCACAAACAGAATGACAATTAGGTTACTGCAATGGAACGGTCAGTCGCAAAATAAGGCCGCTGAATGTTAAAACCGGTTCTAGGTGTGCACCAAACCTCACACTTACCCTACTGTCATCCCATTAAAACAGGACAGTGTAAATAAAGAAATCCCCGCCATGATCTAATCTCTAAGCAACAAGGCAGCGTAAGTTTCAATAAGCAATACAAATAAACAATAAAAGCAGTTACAGATGAGATGTCTTGTTACATGTTTCCTGTTTAAATATATGCAAAATTCTGGTTGTCCTAGTGTTCATCTTGCCATATTGACGACAAAAACCAATTATAGAAAATATTTATTATATATCATCAAAATGGTATCAGTTGTTTTGGAGAAGATGTCGTTTAAAATAATTTGAAATTTGAAATTTCATTTCTTTCACCGTTATCATTTTTTAATCATCGGGGCCATCTTGGATGACGGACGGCTTCAAACCAAAAACCTGTTTGGTAGGTTCCTATCAAAGATCATATTGTGACATGTACCGGACGGACGATAGAACACATAGACGAAATGTTATCGCATAAGCCATTCAGTCATATGGCTAGTAGACATAAAACAAAGAATATAGCTCGTGTTAAAATGTGCAATGAAGATATGATAAATGCAGTGCTGGAAAACACGCAGCAATTGTATAATTTATGTTATTGCCGAGTTATGTAATGGAGATATGTGTTTATAGTATAGTTAGAATAATATTGTTGTTACATGTATTTAAAATGTTATAGGTTTGACAGAGCTTTTGTTTTATTAATTGTCAATATTCCGCATTTCATCTTGGCTCTTACACCGTAAGATATTATAATGTTTTTTCAAAACTAAGTTATTTTTGGGAGGTCGATATTCGAAATCCTTACTTGCATAATTCCTTTGATTTAATTCTTAGAAATACACACAGCAATCTGGAACTGTATATCAAGCATTAATATTAGCTTCTAGATGTATTAATGAAGCATCAGCTTGGCTTTAAATCTGCCTGTATATAATTAAATACTATTTTGAGATTAAATTTTCTTTTCTAATCCAACCAAAGGTATTGGTGCAAAACAACCATTGGTACTGTGCAAAAAAACAATAACATTTATATTATTATTATAATTAATCTTTATGATTGAACGCATTCGTATTATGTAGTAAAACTAATTGGTTGCCGCGAGTTTTACAACAATCAAGAGTGCTGTTTCCTTTATCAGATATTATTAAATACTGAAAAGGTGATCCCTTGGAAGTAATGAACACAAACAAGAAAATAAAAGCAGCAGACTCGGTTTTAATGGGTCTTTCATGAGAGATAATTATAAGATGCAACACCTCTCACGCCTCCTAGCACCGGCTTAAGCATAATGCGATTGATGAGCCCAAGGGCCATTGAATAATAACACTACTGATTTGTAGTCGGGGCGACTTTTCACGGTCGCCACACAGCACTAAACAAACGCCAGTGTGAATGTCGACAAATACTGAATTGGTTATCCATTGGTAGCAACAGAAACAAACAAGAGAGAAAAGTAGCAGACTCAGTTTAATTGAGTCTGTTCATTAACCCTAACACTATGTGCTGGGGAGATAAACAAGATACTATAGGCATTAATAGAAGAACGTTTTACAAATTTGGCTTTATGTTTTTATGTATGGCTCTGTGTTTTTCATTATTACAAATATAAAGCTTAATCTGTGTGAAATGCCAATTACTGCATTCACAATTACCTGCAGTATAGTCTATGTAAAATAGATGCGTGAACTAGATGTGCCTTCCTTTCTACAGTCATTACTTAAAAAAGAGTATGATAATGGACCTTTGGCAACTGCCGAGCACGACACATACGAAATATTGCAGTTTCGGTTTGTTTGAGACTGTTCATGAGCGGTAGTGAAATATGCTAGCTAGCGCTCACGCCCTCTAGACCCGGGTTGAGCAGAACTCAGTATTCATAAGAATCGAACCAACAGTACAGAATCTTAACCATCCCGAAGATGGCAAGCATATGGCGGTGGATATAGCAATATTTGTATATTTATTTCATCCCCTATATCCAGCGGCGTATGGTCCCAGGATCTAATAAAATTGTATGCCCCGAAGAGCGAAATAAACAAAAAGGAATTTAGTTGGGAGCAGCGGTTATGAAACCTGCATATCACAAGTAACAGCCAAAAGACTAAAATAAAAGCAGACAACATATCATATTAGTGGTTAAACAATACCCAGAGCCTTTTATCGGTCGGAGTAGTGGAACCACTAAATCGAAAATTAAGTAAGAAAAAAAAAGAAACTGAAAATGTACCACCGATCACTAAATATAAGTATCGGGCTCAGCGATCTCCAAAGATCGAATGAATAACAGTATTATTGCAAGGGCGGGGAGACGTTTTACTGCGGTCTTAACTGCCTTAACTTTATAATGGGCACGTAAGAACTTCTTTGATAGAATTACGATATACGAACGGTTCTAACGACTTTTAACTAATGCGATTTTCACCGAAAGTAATTTTCTCTATAGGAGTAAATTTAGCAAGTGCGCTTAATAATGTAATCTTGGCTTAAGGTTAGTAAATATGCTAAAGCAATGCCAAACACACTAAGGGGAACATATACTGAAATTGCAACATGAAACCCATAAGGTTGGTCTTAGGCAGATTGACTGCCAACACAAAAGAATCAATTAAAACAAATTCTATTTTAAATTATATAAGGGATATTGTTTAGGGTGGGCATGACTACGACAAGAGAGTTTCAGTATTTGCACGAGCACCTTTGCCAATTATATTAGATTGACCATGAAACTGCAAGATTTAGTGTGTTTGTTTTTTTAAAAAAAAACACTAAATAAACTTAGATCTGAAAATTGGTAGAGAATTAAAGACATTAACATTTATTTTGACAAACCTTTTTTAATCTGTTTTATTAGGACAGCAGTTACTTGGGAAGTCTCAAAACAATTCAAGTTCTCAACAAAGTCAAAAGTATGGATTCCAAGATGTCGCGTAGATCTGACGTGCAATTTCATATCCAGACGGTATTCCGTGAATAGTTGAATCGCCGTGAAATCGAACGGTTTCAGCAACAAACCTTTCATTTAAGCAGGCTGACACGCAAATGTCATTGCGATTATGGTAAAATACTCACATTACGCAACGTTTTATCTTGATAGATTCTACAAAAGTGCCCATGCGTTTCATGATAAGCAAACGTCTAGCAATAATTCGAGCTATTTTCTTTTGCGATAAAGTTTAATGTGTTTTTATGCATACACTTATATCTGGAATAACATGTTTACAACATACTTTAATATTGTCATATTTCTAGACAGACACAACCGTTCACTGCTAATGTTCAAGCAATTATAGGAGTGGGTGTTTAATCATTTTAGAGGAACATGATTTTCATGTTAGTGTAATTGATACTGAGAAAAAATAGCGTGAAATGTTTTTGAAATTAATTCAGAATTTATTAAATTTTACAGATGTTGTATCCGCAGGTTATTTCTATGAGAATATTTCACATTATTATATCCTTAAATGATGTTTATTTTTTAAGGCAGGTTAAACTTTACTTAATACGTGTATAGGGTCAAACAGGCAATAGCGTTAAAGATAGGAGTGAAAACAGTAGAGTTATACTAGTGTCTCATTGAAGAATGAAGAAGGCGATACAAGCCGAAACCGCTCGATGTAGATTTGTAGATTTAAGTACAGTTTTGACATGCTTTGTAAGTATTACAACGAAATATAAAAGTATACAGACGCCAAAATCGTAATTCACCTAGAACAACAAAGCGGCACTGAAGACCATAACACTTTTCAATGTTAGTTAATAAGGGATCACATTATTTTTTAAAATAAAAGAGGTAGTTAAAATATGGTTATTGACAGAAAGAATAGCATATTAATATTTTTGATTTGGAAGTACAGTTTTACAAATTTAAATATACGATATGTATATTTGTTTACAACAATACAAGATTTCAATTTGTAGACCGTCTCACAAAGCTTGAAGATCGTGCTACTATGTCAAAGTTCATTCTTTGTGCCGATAATCTATCGATTAAAGAAGGCAGCTACACATTCAAATTAATATCTTGTAACCAATGTCTTTGTATATTTTGTGATAAACACACAGTGGAATCGGAGTTACATTTTATTATCGAATGTTCGCTCCAGGCTATGTTACATTTAAGCACACCCTTTAAACAGCTTTCATGTCATGAGATTAAGGCAATACTATTTAATAATTATAATGAAACGGCGATACTAAAAACTTTGACAGATTTGATAAACAAATATCTTAATACAAGACAAGATGAAATGGGATGATATCATGCTGACTATGCATTTAACCAACTTTGTCTATTGCTAATATGTGTTCAGTTATGTTTTCTGTTTTGTTGTTGTTTTTCTTCCCTATGAAATAACTTGTATGATAGACTAGTCATGTGTAAATTGTACTAATAAAGAATTTGAGTTTGTATATTTTGTTACGACGTCTCGAAAATAGTTAATCGCTTGTAATAAATGAAGTTGTGACTGACTTACAGACCCAGTTGCTTTCACGTACCCCAAAAATGCACCCCGTATGCGTTTTGTTTGCGTTTCGTTTGGCCTTCCGTTTACGGTCCATTTGCATTCCATTTACATTTCATTTGTTTAAATGCATTTTTTTTTAAAAATGCAAATAATGTGCGTTCTTGGATGCATTCAGCGTTTATAAACGAAACCATGCCTTCATTTAAATGCATGGAACGTTCGTTCTTTCAGCGTTTACCAATCGCAACATCTCTCAAGATTAAATTACGCATGATATCTAGCCATGCGATTTTTATCACGAGTCGGCGACATGTTTATGTGAACATATTCAAGAATGGGTCTTTTTGTTGACATTATATGGTGATACACATGATGATTATTCTGTTTTCTTCCGGGTTTATGTTAGTTTCATCAAAATGTAACCTACATAAAACTATAACGATATACCGCCTTTTTTAATAGCATTATTTTAGTTATATATTGAAATAATTTAAAGTTTATGCTACATAATAAACAAAATATTTCCCATTTTGCATCAGTAAACAATAAAGTAAATGTGTAATCCTGCTTCAGAAAACATCATTTACACAGTGTAATTCTTTAATATTAAAATATTGAAAAACGCCCTTCGTTTAAATCGAGATTTTAAATATCAACTGAAAAGGATAATACTAGAAGTTATCCGAAATAGCGAAATGCATTTGCGTTCGTTCCGTTCATTTCGTTTGTGTCTTCGTTTTCAGCCTTTAGCGTTTTAAAAATGCATTCATCGTTCATTTTTTTAAAATGGTAAACGCTGTAAACGAACGCAACGAACGAAACGAACGCAAATGCATTTTTAAAATATAGCTTGTATAACGTTCATTCTGCGTTCATTTTCCGTTCGTTCAGCGTTCGTTCTGCATTCGTTCTGCATTTATTTCGGGTACCTGAACGCAACTGGGTCTGTATACTAATTTTTATTTTGGTAAAGTCACCAAACTGTATTTGCTAGTCTAAAAGCAAATTGTTCTCTTACTCAATGGTAAATAAATGCTACACACAATGTATGTGTATATATGTGAATAATTAGTTCAAATTGTTCCGGAGTAAACATGAACATATATTATTTTACATGTTAAACCAAACAATAACATACTACTGAACCCTTGACATAAGATCGCTTATATGTTTATTACGTATCTGCTAATACATACACAAGAGGGTATGATATAGTGTCATATTTAAAGGTTATTGGATTTGTATTGGGATATATGCGCGAGTTCTTCCGCGTACAATATTGCTCGACTTTAGGAGCGCAATATGTATACGCAGAAGAACGAGTGCATATATCCCAATACAAATATAATTACCTTTTTATTGCATACGCATTTTTAATATGTATTACACGAATAATTAGGATAAAACAATAGGTTTTAACATTTAATTTTCATCAACAATATGTATTTGAAACAAACATAATGTCATTATATCGTGGGAATTTTCACAATGAAATCAACATTGTTTACACCACTTGACAGAAAATTGCACCAGTCACGAACGAGTTTACATTACACGCACACTATGACTTTGCTACACGTCCATATGAGTGAATATTGACGTTTCCTGTTACATTGAAAGTAAACGGAGCTTGTAAATGTGTATGCAATAATATTCAATACTAATGCCAATACGTGTTTGGCAGTTCGTTATTGTAATACGCACTATTATAGCTAAACATACTTCATGTATATTTGGCTACCGTTAATACATTTAATGATAACCTTCTGCGGTGGGTGTATTATGAATGGAATAACTGTTAAACTATTGTTTCTCAGTTTACTGGTATATAAATAAATGTAGTACATGGGCCAAGCCAAGTATGATTTCCCCTTGGCTAGTCAAATATGCATTACTAGTTAATGCGCCATTTGTTTCAATCACTTACGAAATCAAACGGAAATGCCAATTATGAATTATAGCTAAACCTATTTAAATTATGATAAGTTCTTTCTAAACGTGTACAGACTGTAAAATGTGCATGTTATTTTGCTAAAGAACAAGTGTGAACTACAAACAAGACGGCGGGAATGTGGGGGAAACACCTGACAGTTTTGTAAAAAAGAAAGGTAACCAACAGGCCATACATAATTCCCTTTGTCAACCATTTGTGTTGGTGATGTCACATACTTTGCTTCTATTTTTCCTCATGATAAATCGAGGGTTTATAGCAAAACTAGTGTATCTCCTTCTTCATTCATATGTAGTTACAACTGTCTTGCGCTGAGCCCTCGAAGGGTTCGTTTTTTGAATGTGTGTTTGTAGTTGACAGATCCAGTGAATGCTTCATTTCCTATTCGACTGTTTAAGCCGGTGCTAGTGAGCGTGAGAGGTGTCTCACTATATATTACCTCTAATGAACAGATTACATATATCCGCTACTTTTCTCTCTTGTGTGTGTTTGTTGCTTCTAAGGGGTTCCCTTTTCAGTATCTAATTATTCTAATTGTTATGCATTCTAAACATATAACAGCTCAAATATTATTGAATAAATGTTTAAGATCCTTCTACACTCAAGTCAACCCGTTACAATATCGCCACCCTAGTCCTTATGTCTATAGGGAAATTGTTTTCACCATGTGGTGTGTATGGTTATTCAAGAAACCTTTGTTACTTCCATGTATATGTATATGGAGAGTTTTTGTAAAGATCATTTTTGATTGTACAGACGTGTTTAGTTTAGCTTAATTTAGGCGAAGTAGGCAATATAATTATTAAATATGCATAATCTGCTCTTAACATTAAAGAATGAGAACGAATGAATGCCTAAAATACATAAACATCAAAAATATGTAACTGGGTACAGGTAAATGGTGAATACTCGATTCCTAACCTATGTCCTCGATAGTTCAGTTGGTAAAGCAATGGTGAGGTAAACCAGATACCCTGGGTTTGAGTTCCGATTGAGGAACGATTTTTGCACCATGTTTTATTTAGGGGCTCATCCGGAATCATTCTGAGCCTCACCAGCAGAGCTTCTCCAGTATAATAAGAAATTCGAGGAAAAATTCACTCTGGAGTGTAAGTAAATGTTCAATAATCGATTTCTAACTGTATTCCCTCGATTTTGTCACCACATGTTATAATTACTCATGTGTGGTTAGACATTCAGGGAACAACTTCAGTCTGATGGAGTTTTATGTAGCCGGATTGCTAATCCTGGATAGTCAGTTTTGCCGAGCGCTGGTATGATAAACCAGCGGCCGTGGATATGTTTTGTTTGCACTGTCCCATTTTAGTGGGATGACACTATTGTACTACCAGTTGGGTGCACCCTAAAACATGGTTTAAAACCCAAGCGGCCTTTTTGCTACTGACCGTTTCATGGCGGTACATCAACGTTTTATTTCGTGGAGTCGCATTCTTTGCTTTTCTCCTTGTAATTATAGTTTGGTATGTATGAGTGTGTTTAGTTGACTGTGTGCTGTACATGCTACACTTTCTGTTCGACGTGTATATATGTACTTTCTGTTATTGGAGAAATAGTGTAATAGGCCCTTTACTATACTCTACGATACCAATAAACTACCACTCACGTTCTTAGAAAAAAAAGTAGATACACGAGTCGAACAGAATTCATAGAGCTCGAACAACCAAAAGACACTACCGATATCATGCATCACTTCCAAAATAATATTATTTTAAAAGTAAAAGTATAGCTTCGGCAAACTGATAAGGACCTTACCATGAATAATTAAACAAATTACCACTCATGGTCTGAACACATTCATTTCCAAATTACTGATTGTTTTAATAGTAATATCGCATTTCTTTTATAAAGTACGCGTATGTCTAAACAATTATATTTTAAATACAAATATGACCATTTTACAGTGGGAGCTTTCTTTTTATATACTCCTGAACCACGTTTTTCATTAAGTAAAATCGGAATATTAGTATTAAACTGCATTTACCAGCATACGTAATGAGCATATGAAGATCTATATAAAATAGCCATTGGCCTATCTTTATTGGCGCCTTGAACAGATTATCTCAATGCCTTCAGTTGTTAATTCATTCAATATTTATAACATGATCTATTAGATAGCGGCGCTGACCAATTAATTGTGCATCACTCGCTGAGGACGATGACCATAAATACATTCCAACTGTAATAACATAATAAACTTGTTTTCGCCATAGCTAGATAGAAGCATATGTTAACAAGTTAAGATCAAAAGCATGTTTTGGCGTTGTACAGGTCGGGGAAAATTAATTTTGTAAGTCCGGTTCACGTTTTAGCTAAAATATTTTATGAAATGTGAAATTAACGAGAGAAAAACATAGTTGAACGGTATCTGTGATACAAATGCTAGATAGAAGGAAGCCTGCTAATGCGTTTGTTAGACCCTAACGATGACATATAGGCGTATGAAGTTCCAAGTCAATATTTGTCTAATCTAATGGTAAAACCATATTGTTTCATTTAATCAGAAAGCTATTATATGTATTGTATAACCGTTGGTATACAGTTAAATTCGTTATAATAGTATATATAACTATATAAGTTTAAGGGCTTTTATAATATATTGGTATAACCATACTGTTTCATGTTAAATAGCAATCAGAAAGCTAGAAAGTATATAACGTTCAGTAAGCACTTAGATTATATATAATCACGTCTTGTTATAATCATTGCTTTAAATATTTCATAATAAAATTGTATATTAACCATATTGTTTAATTTTAAATATAATCAAACATATATTATATAAACTTTGGTAAAAAATTACTTTTTTATCGCGTCTTTGTATAATTATCATCTATAGATTTTCTGCATAACAGATTGTCTTTAAACTTTCTGTACAGTAAGTCTGTTATATATATAGACAGAAAATGCAAAAATAATGGTAGGTCACCATAATTGTTAAAAGTTTAAAAGATAATTTGTAATGCCACCGTCATGTCAATCTGTCCAAAAAGTTGAACAAGTCCATGAAAAAGCTAAATAAGACATTTTTGAAGTTTAATCATTTATTCATTGGCCACAATTCTGCTAAAATTGTATTAAAGTAAAGAACATTTAATTATAATGACATTTAAAGCTCATCTTTATATAAAGAAATACCTTTCTTTACAAAATCTGTTGAGATCATTACTCACAATGTATGCACAAATTAGCCCATAATGATACATTTTCCTTTTTTTCTGTATGTTCCCAATAATAGAATTTGTTTAAACTTTCTAAGCGCATAATTTAACATATATAAAAACAAAATGTGCAATAAAAATGTTAGGTCCCCATGCTTATTTAGAATTATTATTTTTGAAACCCTACCACTAAGCTAAAAGGCCAAGTTTTGTATGAAATTATATAGAAATGGTATATTTTCCTTTTTTGTTATGTTCCTAATAACGGAATTTGTTCAAACTTCCTAGGCACTTATTTGAACATATAGTAAGACAATATATGCAGTTAAAATTATAGGTCACCATGC
The DNA here is from genome assembly GCA_037043455.1 of Cyrtodaria siliqua. NCBI lineage: Eukaryota > Metazoa > Mollusca > Bivalvia > Adapedonta > Hiatellidae > Cyrtodaria > Cyrtodaria siliqua. The sequence continues at coordinate 21,963 of JAWPHD010010583.1, forward strand.
ATATAGAGATATACTATTGATTTTTGGAACCCTATCACTATGCTTAATTTTTTAATTTTGTTTGAATTTTTATAAAATGTTACATTTTTCCTATTTTATGTATTTATCTAATAATAGGCATTTCTATAAATAAAGACAATAAATACAACTTGACATCAAGAGCAAAAGTCCTGTTTTTTTTTTAGGAAAATCCATCCAATAGTTTTAGATGAGAAGTCGCCCAAAATACTGCGCATGAAAAACTACAGAAAATGCCTTTAACTTGTTTTATAATATATTAATGTTATAACCGAATAGTTTAATTGATTGTTCAGATATATTTATAGTCATTGCTTGGATGTGTTGTTTAGTAAAATAACTATAGAGTATATTAACTTTGTTATACAGTTAAATTCTATGTTATCATGTCTTTTTTTGAAAATGCTTTCATTATGCATTAACCGTCATTTACCCAATGTCGGCTTATCTTGGAATACATATATTAAATAGAATTAGTAAATATAAATACAGGTAAGGTGTCATAGTCATATATTTATTAATTGGCAGCAGATACATGTCATAATGTAATGTCTCGATGACTGGAAGGAAAAACACCATGACCGCCAATACATGACTCTTTTATTTAAAATGCATCCATCGACTTCATTCTTGTTTTCAGCAATTGTATTACTATGTTATCAAGACAGATTCACGTACAGACGTATCTAGGTACTTTTGATATTGTTAACACATACCTGGAAAGTGATTGTTTCGACAGAACATAGGCAGCTTGCATGCACAAAATGTTTTCGACATCGTCTATCAGTGATGGAAAGTAGACATTTAAATTGTCGACATATTTTCTCCGTTATGTACCTCTTCGCAAACGTATGACGGTTTTCGTTTGCATGTAGTCTTGCAGAGTTGTATAACGTGTAGTATTAGCCCCTCCGTCGTCTTCACACCGTTCTATTTTTATAGATACTATTAATTATGGAGCATCTGCTTTTTATATTCATAAGATATCTGTTGCTGCATTCGTGTCAAGGAGAGCACCTCGTAACGTAGCAGGCAGTATATTTGTTTGCAAGACCAAAATTACTTCTCTAGCAACACAAACCCACGACCTTTTTACAATGAGCTACAGATGTTTGGTAGCGTCTACTGTTTGTCTTTAATCTTGCCTTGTTGTACCCTTAACGGATTGTTCTATGCTTCTGCCAAGTCATTTAGTACTTACTTTGTAGTTTTTTGATATATATATATACATGACCATTTAAGTGTTTTACTTATATTGCCTATTAACGCTGCCGTGTTTGTTAGAGATTAAAACCTGGCGGGGATAACTTTCTTTACACTGACCCGTTTATTGGCATAACAATAGGGTAAAAGTGAGGTTTGATGCACCTTAGAACCTGGTTTAAACCCCCAGTGGCATTTTGTTTACTAATTATGAATTAGATGCATAAATGTGTATAGATATACACATCAATGAAACATAATTCCCTTTACAATATGTTATTTCATAACAGAGAGCGAATATCAAGTATTTAGGATGTGCTCATAGTGCAATTCTTGGTGTACGTTTAAACAATTTAAAAATTCAAATGTGTATGCCTGTACAATTGCAGTACCGTCTTCTTATTAACAAATTATGGTACATGTGTATTCTCTAGAAAAAATAAACTCTTGAGTATATATATATGTATGGTCTGTTTTGTTTTAAGTCAACCTGTCGTCTTCGAAATTCAAATAAACATATAATAGGGCAAAGAATAATCCATAACGTGATGGTACAAATACTAGGCAGTCGGTCTTTTCCGTATGAGGACAAAAGGGTTTAATTCAATAATTTAAATCAGTTGGCACATCTTTCCTTCAATAATTTCGACCAAGGCGAATAGGCATTTGGGAGTTTATAAAAAAAAAAATGCTTAGTGTTCACTAGTATGAAAGCAACGCACACACCATACAATTATGTTTTGTTGTGTCCGTTACGTTCCGTTTTCCATATTGATTATGTAAGGCTTTAGTTGAAATGTATCACGCTATTCCCATTGAACCTTTAGACGCCTATGTTATTAATAACTTAATTTCATTTACTAATAAAAATCAATATTTTAATGGTTCATGTACGTCTTATTTTCCTCAATATTTTAGTCAGTCAGCTCAAAAGAGGGGTTGTGACATCAGAAGTAGATCAGTTCAGAACGCGTTCACCTATACATTTTGATTGGTGATATACAGCACGTGGTTAAACAACATGTCTTGTGATGAAATTCATTTAAACAATTGTCAACATGTAATACAAACGTTTACATACTTCTTGTATAAAGCAATTCATTAGAAAATAATACGAAACTTTAGATTTGCAATGGATTCCATGTTAGGTAAATGATCCCACTATAGTCAGCCTGTATGCTTCACTTTTGCGATGGCCGTACAACGGACTACTTTCTAAATCCCTGAAAGACGAGGTTTGTGCATGGGCTTTCGCATCTCATGTTTTCCTAGTTTGGTTTTCTCTTTGGCTGTTATTGTAGTTGTTCAGTACACTTTTGAATACATCTAGTCTCGGCCTTCAGTGACCGTATCATGCATAAGTCTTACTTGCAGATATCGGTCTGAGTAGATTAGGCCAATTAAAGCGCCCACTAGTGATAAGCACAATTTTTTCGCGCCTTTTTTTCACGCTCATAAATTAGAAGTTTGCGTGACGTCATGTTGTAAATAAATTTCCAACGCAATTTGTTGATGCACCTGTTGAATTTTTTAACGTCACTTGCTGCTTCCTATAAGTTAAAAATAAGAAATCAATATTAATTTTACTTGAACCTATGTTTTTATGAAAGTCTCGTGGAATTTCTCAAAATCTCGCCAAAGGCCAAAACGTTTGGGGCGATTTCCAACGTCCACGTCCGTGTAGCATAGCGTAACGAAGAAATCAGAAGCGGGCCGGGTGACTGAGGCTAGGATACATCATGATGTGTCTAATTATGTAATGTTATGCATGTTTCCAACAACATTTTTATGCTACATTGCTAACTTTTCTGAATGTGGACTTTATTGTTAAATATTTCTTTTTGATGAGATGTACTGTTATTTGCACTGTCAATTTGAGTGCTGAAGACAGGATAATGGCAAGGTGACATTGATTTAAGCTAACAAGCAGGCCATTTTGCAATACTTGTTATACTGGACGCGCACAAGAGCAGCGTACATACTACCCTATCATAGAATAACACAGAATTTTCACAAGTACTATAAGCATACGGCTCCCTCTGGGCATAGGAAACAGTAAGTTGCTCAGTTTCAGCAACACGAAAAAACACATAGTTTAAGGAAATTTTGATATGAGATTGACTTACATTTACAAATGCATATCAGACAAGTTTGATACTCTGTTTGGAACAAACAGATACATGCTGAAACATATATGTATTTTATTTGAGGTCGATTCCATTCGTTTTGTTGTGACTAACGATCACCACTAGGCCAAGTTCATACTTGCATAAGTCGAACAAGAAAAACAAAATCACGCATTTAAAACAAACGTGTTGATAAAGAAGATGCATTAATTGAAGAACGTTTTACAAATACGGAGTTATGTTTTTATGTGTGGCTATATGTTATAATTATCACACATATTGAGCTTAATCTGTGTGAAATGCCAATTACTTTATTCACGCTTACTTGCATTGTAGTCTATATCAAATAGCTGCGTGAACTAGACTTGTCCTCATTTCTATATTCATTACTTAACTTTATAAAGGGCACTTAAGAACCTCTCTTGATAGCATTACGCTATATGAAAGAGCAAAATGTCTACTTACTAATGAGATCTTTACCTTAAGTAATATTCTCCATAGGGGTAAATTTAGCAAGTGCGTTGAATAATGTAATCTTTGCTTAAGGTCATTACGTATGCTAAAGCAATGTCAAACACACATCGGGGAATGTATGCTTAAAATTGTAACATGAAAGCCAGGTTGGTCGAAGTCAGTCTGACTGCCAACAAAATGTATCAATCATATCAGGGACATTGTTGGGGGTGGACATTTTCCGACAATGGTATTCGGTGTTTCATGAGCACTTTTGCCAATTATAATAGACTTATCATGAAACTGCAAGATTCAGTGGCAGAAAAAACAATAACTTTGAAATTTGTTGGGAAGTAAATACAGTCAAAATTCTTTGGACATACCTTTCTCCATGAAATCCTTTTTATTAGGACCGCAGAAACTTAGGAAGTCACAAAACAATTACGTTCCCTAAAAAAGTCAAAAGGAAGGTTTACAAGATGTTGCATAGATTTGACTTGAAATTCCATATCTAGACGATTTAATGATTATTGAGTTTTGCTCAACCCGGGGCTAGGGGCGTGAACGGTAGCAAGCATATTTCACTACCGTTCATGAACAAACCGAGACTGCAATATTCCTATTTATCGTGTTCGGCCGTTTCCAATGGTCCACTCTCATACTCTTTCATATTTAGACGTTATTACTTGAACAGTTTATTCGCCGTGAAATCGAACGGTTTCATAGGCAAAAATTAAGACAATTAATTTAAATATGCTGACTCGCAATTGTCATTCTGAATATGATAAAATGCTAACATTACTCAACGTTTTATCGTTATAAATTCTACAAAATTGCCCAAGCTTGTCCTTATACGCTAACGTCTAATTCGAGCTAATTCCTTTGCGATAAAGTTTAATGTGTTTTGCTTGCATGCGTTTATGATCTGGAATAACATGTTTACAACAGTACTTTAGTTTGCCACATTTCTAGACAGAGATAACCGTTGACTGCTAATGTTCAAGCAATAGTGTGTTTAGTGTGTTTGATCATTTTGGAAGAACATGATTTCCATGTCAGTGTAACCTATATTACCGCTCGACATTTTTTCTGCAGTTTTCGGACATCGGTCAAAAGGTTTGACAACTATGTTATAAAGTTTACCATTGACGTTCCATCTATCCAAGTTTTGATTTCATTATCCACACGTAACGTTTGTAACTTTAGTAGTCAGCTTCCTTAATGCAATTGGCAGATGAGATTTGCGTCGTATAAAAAACGTACATTATAAATGGCAGATAATGATGTCGATTTTGGTAAAGATTGTTCATGTGTTATCTTCACAGCTCAGAGCTACAACGCTTCGGACATTTTTATATGCCCATTCACTTCAGTTCCAACCGGTGTAGATAAGTTTGCGTAAAAGCAGTTCATGTTTCACAAAAAAAACAAATTAATATATAAAATGTGTTATTCAGATAACTGTCTAACTAAACAGTAAACGTTAAGTTATCTTGATTGCCAGGCAGGTTTACATTCCCAGTAATTTATAACTGATTATTGGTCAATGACACCATGTGTCATTTTAAATGTATACATTATTTTCTGCATTCATATCAGTACATGCATATATAAAAAATGATTCAAGTACGACAGAAACAAACAACAACTATAAAGATGAAGATATGACATCAAAAAATATAAAAGTGTTGACAATAGGGATACCGCCTTGGAACTATCAGTGGCTAAAAAAAGGCCCCTGGGGGGTTTAATCAGGTAACTCTTACCCCATTGTCATCCCAATACACGGGACATTTTAAATAAATGTATCCCCGCCAGGTTATAATCTCAGGCAATATAAGCAAACACATAAACGATCATGCATAAATAACATAATAAAAAGAAATAGCCGACGAAAGCCAAAAATGAAATACTCTAAGACTTGGCAGAAGCCAGAGCTATGAAGTAAGGAACTTTGATTTAAATGTGATCTGGATAAGTTTGTTCAGTTGCAGTTTTTGAAAATGGCCAAACATTTCTTCAATCAATATAGTCATATGATAGTGCAATGTCTTTTTTTTTACACGGCGTTAATGTTTTGCATCATGAACATGTTTATGTTTATTTAAATCGAAATCAATACACAACAATAGATACTTATAATTCACACATTGCAATATCTGTGAAAAGCGAGAATAAGCTTTTATTTGATGACCATGATGACGTAGAAAACTTTGAACAGGTAAATTAATCCACAGGTAAATGTATTTATCAATTATCTGGCAATAGTTGTGTAGCTATACAATTCAGATTTAACGCATTTCCCCGTGCAGTCAAGCAGTGGTAAAAGTAGTATCTACGTCATGCAAATAATACTTATTTTACATACAACTTAGGTGCGGTTTTCGATATATGTTTCTCTCCGAGACTATCAAGAAATGTTCATATATTGTTTAAGAGTTAAATTTGGGTGGCCATTCATCTTTTTTACTCGTTTGTGTTGATTTATAATACCACACTGTGTTTATTTAAGTTGATATTACAGAGAACTAGATTGTGAGCATATAATGAAAAGCTTTATTGTTTATTAAGTATTGGCGGGAGTACATTTTCTGAATATGGGGATTTTCTGCTGAGCTTATTTAACTACTTGCGTGGTTGTATTTTGGTATAAACCGAATGATATGTATATGACACTATACAAGAGCACAACGATTGATAAGAATGTGGGTAGATTGCAAACTTCGATTGAGTAGTATTTGACCGTTCAATGTTTATGTCCTGTTACTTTTATATTGTTTGTATAGTTGACAATGTTAGGCATGTTTTATTGTGTATGTTCCGTGGTTATCTAATTTATTTGCATACGCAATACATTACACCGGAATATCTAAAGACGTTTTGAAATATTATGAATAAATATAGTTTCAATTCAATAAAGGAAGGTATTACCAGATAATTAAGTCCAATATGAGACTCTGGTAAGCGAGAATGGCCAGGATGTGCATATCGTTTAACTTAATACACATGTTACAAGGTCAATGTGGGGTATTTAGAGAGAGATATGTCAATATTGATATTACAGCTTGTAAACGTACACTGGAAACAATGGACCCAGAGAGACGATACTCGAACAATACGGGTCTCGAATTAGCAATGTTTAGTGAGAGCGCCAACACTCTACGTATAACTTACTTTATTTCGATTTTCAAACAATATTTTGAATGTTGTATTATCAATAATATTTGGAAGCAAACTATTTCCACAATGGGTCCAGGAAGTGATTCATTCTTAAATATGAGAATATTTTAATAACCGTTTACAATAACGGCTTAGAAAAACACGCATATTTATATTTATAGTATTCATTTTCTGACAATTCTGAATTGAGTGCCTATTGATTTTTCTATGTCGAGCGGTTTGTTTTCAGCTTAACGTCGGTTCCAATCTATTTCAATTATTTAATATAAGAAGACTCTAAACAAAGTGCTTTACGCTCATGTGTCTGAACAGTTGTACGAGCTATTTATCTTGAGACACTGACGTGTAGCCTTCTTCTTGATCACACTTGTTAATCTGACAGATCGCCGTATCGTTTACAAGTTTTTTCCTAACATGATGCTAATCAGTATTCCTTGGTTTTTGTCGGGAGGGTAAATTAAGTGATGCAATAAATATAATGGTAATGCCATTGCTAACGTGAATCTCATAACATGTGACATGAAATATCATAGTGTTGGAATAGTTTTTATTTCGGGAAGTCGTTAATCTATTCAGAATACATTTCATTTGACAAACGTTGTATCCGCGGGATGCTACTATGGTAGAGATTGCAGAAAAGGTTCAAAAGTGACTTGACGCAGAAGAGTTTTTAAATTACTTTTATATTTGGAAAGAAGATCAGGGTTACGATAACACAATTTTGCGAGGTTTTACGAAGTTTATGTTAACGGTAGCCCTGATGGAGTAGCTTTTTAGTTATACAAAAATTACGAATATTAAATCCTCAACTCGAGTACAATCTCTGAAAAAATGAATAAGTTGAGACACATAAACCCCATAAGAAGTTGCTCGGGGAACATCCCATCTAAGTAATAGATAGCGTCTGGTCTCAGCGAGTTGGTTTATTTAAACTCCTCGATGGGCTACGCCCATCTACGTGTTTAAATAACCAGCGAGCTGAGACAGACTCTATCTTTTTCGTAGCATGGTGCACTTAGTAACACCGTGACGTCATAGTGACCGTACTCTAAATTCCAATATCTGGTAGTTGTAGTACGGTATAGCCACGCCCCTTTAGTTACCCTAAATTAAACGATTTAATGCTCTGCATTCATCAAAGGATATGTCATCGACCATGCTACAAATGGGGATAATTAACAATATGAAAATTAAAATGATCTCTCTCGTCATAGATTTTACTAATTATTTCACCATTTTCAATAGAAAGATGTTAATCGATAGTATCAGAAATATTAGCTTTGTTAACTAGAAGTCATTTAGGATATATATTATTAACCATAGTAGAAAAGAAAGTGTTGTCAATGTTCAATATGTCATCCAGATATCGGGGAATGTCATTAAAACCCTTTTATGTTTGTGATGTCGTTTGCATTTTTTATTACTTTTGTCTTTTCGTTTGTCTGTTTGCGTGTTTGTTTTTGTGTTTTGTGGCTGACTGTCGTCCTTGAATGCTGCTTTCCCTGTCCGATATTGTTACCCCCCTTTTTCAATAACATCTGCCTGGGTATCTGGTGAAAGACTCAACATGAAATATCTCTCATAGCAATAATAATAAAATAATAAAAACAAATCTGCGAAAAGGGTTGCACAGTTCGTACCCATAGGGATACCAACAATTTAAAATTGGCCCATTTACAGTTCGCCACTATATTTATATTCGATTTTGCGATGACATACATGTTGCTTTCCATTTTTTTTTATATTCATACATACAGTATTATCTCTGTGTTATACTCTTTAAGTTTGCTGTCATTATTTTCAATAGACATGTGTATATGCTCGTTTTTGTGTTTCACTTATATTGCGTATTATTTATGACTATATTGTTAAAGGATATACATGTAATCTGTAAGTAATTTCTGTGTTTGCATTCTCTCGTTTTATTTGGATGAGAAAATGATGAGTGTGGTTTTGTGCGTCCTAGAACTTGAGTTAGACCACCAGCGGCGTTTTTGCTATTGACCGTTCCACGGAGGTTATCCAATAGCCAACGTTGTATAACAATAATAATAATAATAGTAATACTACTACTAATAATAATAACTTTATTTCAAGAGGTAACATATTAAGACATAACATTTACGAAGGTCTTCTTTACAATGTGACCATCTACAAATCAACAAAATATAACAATGTAACCATATAATGCAAGATAAAACAATACATGCATCAATTTATAACTTCAAAAAGACATACACATTTTCAAACTTTTGTAACATAAGGTTATAATTCGAACTGGAGTTTTATTTTTTCATTAAAAGAAATGATTTTAATTTACTCTTAAATGTAACAAAAGACAGCGAGGCTCGTATATCAACGGGGATCATGTTCAAAACTACCATTCCTGAATAACCAAAAGTACGTTTAAGAATGTTCGTCCCAAGTGTTAAATGGGCAATATCCTTTCTAGCAACAGATCTTAAGTTATAATTTGAATTTGTAGAGAACGATATTAAATCGGTTATGTAATCAGGTGTTAAATTGTTTAGTGATTTATAAATCATAACGCATGTGTGATATTAACAGCTTCGTTGAAAGGTAAGCCACTTCAGTTCTTTAAACATTATTTTAGACGGTGTGTTTATAGGCTTCATGAGAATGATTATAAAAGCCCTCTTTTGAATTTTAAGTATTCTATTAATAAAGGATTTATTTGTCTGGCTCCATGTTATACAGCCATAATCAAATGAAGACATAATATATGAGTTACAGAACAATTTGCTCATGTCATATGTAAGGTAGTAGGAGATACTTTATAACAGATTTATTTTTGACACACGTTTAGTACATGTTTTAGATTTTTCCAAGATAATGATACATCAATATAGATGCCAAGTAACTTTTGTACTTTTACATTTTGAATATCTGTTTTATTAATTTGAAGCAACAATGCTGCAAAATTTGCTGAAGTTTTATTTGGTCCAATTATCATATAAGTTGACTTAATGGGATTAATAATCATATTATTTATCGTGCACCAATCATTTACATTGTTTAAATCTGTTTGCAATTTGATCTGAATACATGATATTATTTTCCCAAATGTACAAAGTGTTGTTTCGACTGCGTACATATCTACATTGATGTGCTCAATATACAAAGGTATGTCATTGACATATATAAAAAGGGTAGCGGTCCTAAGATAGAACCTTGAGGTACCCCGGAAATCACAGGAAGAACATTCTAGATTGTGTCACCGACTTTAACTACTTGGTTTCTGTTTAAAAGATAAGACTGAAATAATTTAATGGATGCTTCTGGAAAATGGTTCAAGAGGATTTCATTATCGATCAAATCAAAGGCTTTACTAAGATCTACAAAGAGTGTTCCTACAAGATTTCCTGAGTCTATTTCTTTGAGCCATGTATCAACAATATGTATAAGTGCCGTTTGACAAGAGTGTTTTTTTCGAAAACCTGATTGGCTGGCATATAGAATGGATGTCTTCTTGAAATAGGTAAATATATATGTATTTTGGGTGTTCTGCTGTAATCCATCGTCTCGCTTCGCTCGCCTCTGATTACAGCAGAAACACCCAAAATACATATATATAATAAATCACCATGAAATGGTGATTTACTTGATTTATTTAAACTTTTTTAAAATAGGGGTAGTGAAGAACACAAGTTTAATTTTTTTAGGTTTTGAGCTTTGTGTAGTAGGTAAGGTTACGTGATTATTATCATGTAAAATGTGCATATATCAGTGTGGGCGTATTGGTAAGGTTACGTGACTATTGTCATGGTAGTAAGGTTACGTGATTATTGTCACATGTATTAGCTCATGTGATAAGCATCTATTTATATCAACCAATCGGTGAAGATCATGGGATAAGTGTCTATTTATATCAACCAATCGGTGAAGATCATGTGATAAGCGTCTATTTATATCAACCAATCGGTAAATATTTGGTCTCCCTGACGGGTATATAAGGCGGTGAAAACTACGGATTAGCACTCTCGCACGGTGACATACCCTATGGGAATAGAGACCTGAAAGAGTAAGGATAAAACTAGGATTATTTTTCATGAAAGGTAAGTCCATTTTAATTTTTTTTTTTTTTTTTTTTATATTTTTAGAAGGTTCTAGGTTGAATACAAAGGTGGTGGATCGTACTCATACACATTACTAAAACAATTTATTACACACTTTTTAGACCTTTTTGTAAGGTTGCCATTGCTTCCTTTCTTCCCTGCTCTACTAGTTCTTTTTTTTGAGCTTCACTTATTTTAGCCTTTTTTTGTTTTGTGTCCTGTTTTAAACTATAATATTTATCTAACTCATCCAAAATCAACTTGAACTCTTGATCAGATATTTGTGCATCACTCAACGCTTTTGATATTAACTGCTTTATGCTATTTAACTTAGCCTCTGCCAAAGTTTTTATTTCATGATGTTTTTGAGCTTTTACATTAAGCTTGCGTCTGATAAAATTATTACAAACACCTGTAGCTCCACATACTATTGCTGCTATTTCCAAAGGTAACAAAACTGGAACAACAAATCCAATCCCAGCCATAATAACACCTGCAGATATTAAGGTAGTGTCAATTCCATCTGTAATATTAATACCACGTTTATATTTTTTGTAAAGTGACTGACGTATATCTCGTTCTGTAATTAACTTTTTTTCAATCTCTGAAATCTTTTGTAATCTATAATTTTGTCCGTCTTCCACTGGCAACTCAGGATATATACTTGGTGCTGTTGGTTGCTTCATGTTTTATTAATAAATAAAAATTTAAATTAATTCAATTAATAATGATGCCACCGTATTTACAGCGGTAGCGTTAGCAACCTTGCATACAAAGTTAACAACAGAACCAGCACCAATCTCTAAAGGTTTATCAAAGTTATCATGATTGCGTGGGATGATGTGAAGCGTTATACCATAATTTGGTTGTTCAACACCATTGACAGAAACTATTACAGATACGTCACCAACTAATCGTTCACATGCTAAACCTATTCCCATAATCCATCCACGGCGTGTCATTACATGCCCCACATTTGATTCTGCCCCACCATTACCAAATGAGAGTATTCTATTCAACACAAGTGGGCCCTTAGCCTCTGCAAATATTGTTAAAATCCAAAATTTAAGATTATCAACTCTATTTTTTAAATGATTAAACTGGTCAACAAAAGGCACAATTCGCCTATATAAATTTTGAACATCATTTATCAAAGCCTCTAAGTCTTCTGTTTTTTTAGGTCTTGTTGGTCCATATATACTCATTGTTTTTTTATAAAAATATCTTTTTTAAATAATTTCTAAAACACAACTCATAGGCAAACCGTGATTATCTATTTTGTAGCCATACTCATCTCTGACTTCTATTTTCAATTCAGAAATTGCACCATTCATAAGACAGTGATATTCAGGATAAAAACTTGTATATACTATATCTCCAAACTGCTTATTTACTACAGGTACAACACCTATAATAGTGCTTGGCTTACCATTGAAATAATTACTACTCGTATTAACTTGTTCCAGATGAACATATAGCTGTTTATAAGGAGCTAAATTAATTGGGTAATCTCCCATATTAGTACCTGTTAACCATTTTCTGTCCTTGAATCCCAACATTTTTGAAAGACCGCTTGACATTCGTGTCTCTATTGGCGTATGTAAAATGGCTGCACCAATTTGGACAATATTGTCCAGGATAATCTTTTCATTTAGCTTTTTAAAATTTTCTACCAAGTCTTGAAAGTTATACACCTGGTAAATGTTCTATTTTAGCTGGGTTTCTTGTCTTTATGATTTCACCATTAATATTATACCAACCGATAGTGTATGTAAAACTTTTTAATCCAACGCGCTTAGTTCCATTTCTATTATCGATATACTGTTGTAAATTAATAGAGTTGTCTATGTTTGAAATTGTATGAAACATTTTTTTTAATATATATATATAAAAACATAAATAAAAATGATTTCTAAAGAATTCAAATATAACCCGGATGCTCACTATTCAAATACTTTTAGCAAGAAAGTGATAGATATAATAAATCAAAACATAGTCATAACATCAGACGGTAAAGACTTTAAAGCATCATTTCCAAATGTCTTTGAAAAATACAAACTTTCATATGTCAAATCAGATGCTATAGTCCAACGCTGGGGAACAGATTGGATGTTATTTTGGCAGAATCAGTTAAACTTTGCTATTTGGTGTGCGACAACTGGATGTGGTATTGATTTTAACAATCATATAAAAGCTGATACTTTGGTTGGTTCGTTATTTCGATTTCATGTCTATTACCAAGTCAGAAGAATATTATTTGAGATGAGTGTAGCATTACCGCAAGACTCAAATTGGAATGCTTTTAATAACACATATAACCGAAACGCATACGAGAGAATATGCAAGGAGTTTAATGTTGACTTAAATTCGGACTGGAGACAGAAACAAAGCTATAATAATGGTCTAGGAACAATTTATAATTACTGGACAAATATTGGTTATCATCCTTTGGTAAATACAGTATACGACAACAAAACGATGAGGTTTACAGTCTATGAGAGTGATAAAACATATCACATTGATTACATTGCACAAGGATCTGAGGCTGACAATAGCTGGTCTACTTTTATACTAGATTGTTCATCTGGATTTACAAGAGCTGGAGTAGAAAGAATCAATGACAGCATAAGAACATACTGCTGGGCAATTCTTGGTTCACAATCACAAACAAGAACAGATATACTTGGAACTGGAACAGCATTTGATGCACAGAAACAATTTTTAGCAAATGTAGAGGACGCAATAAATAGCCCCATCGACTTGCCCAGTCAAATTTTAAGATATGAAAACACCCTAAAATATGCAAGAAGTAAAGTTAATTTTGTCTATGGAAGTGGATTATACATGTCTCTGAGTGACATGGAATTAAGAATCGGAATAATACAAGACTACAATAATGAAATTGTAATAGCAACCGATGCACAAGCATTAGCATTGAATAATGATGTAAATGTAAAACCAGTGCCACCAAAAAACATTCTGACTTTGATAAATCAATACATAAAACTGTGGAACATAACCCACCAGAAATACAAAAAATAGCGATTGAACACGAAGATAACAAATCAACTATAATTGGTGGTACTATAGTAATAAGTCTTGCTGCATTACTTATTTACGAGATTTACTAAACCACTCTTTGGCTGCCACATACAACAACCCGGAAACAAACACAAGCAATGCCCATAGATTGTTACCAAGCCAATTAATAACATTACCTGTTGCAGATAAAAGCCATGATACTATTGCACCAATAACTCCTGGAAGTGCTGCAGCAGCTTTACCAGCTAGGTTGGCAAGAAGTTTACCAAGATTAAATAGTTGTTTTTTTATCCAATCTTTTACACTTGATGGATCAGGCTTTGGAGTTGGAACAGGTGCAGTCCCTCCTCTTGTTGTAGGAATAATGGCATCAACTAATACCCCAATAATCATACCAAAGGCAGTCAAAATACTAACAATAGTAATACCTTGCTCCCTAAACAAGGTTTTGATTCTCTCACCCAATGTTGTGTCTTCTTTTAACACCTTATTTATAGTTTCTTTTATTCTGTTTATTTGACTGCGTAATGCTTCTTTGTTTTTACTCGCCGCATCAAGTCGTGCACTTCTTTCATCTTCTAAGTTGTTTATTCTGTCACGTATGCGCTCTTGTTGAAACTCATCCTCCTGCCCGGGGGTGCTAACCTGTTCTAATTTTTGTTTTTCTTTTGTACTATCTCTATCAAGCTCATTGAGCTTTGAGAGATTATTAGTAAGTTCTCCACGAAAGCTTTGCAATCTCTTATCTAAACCTCGTATCTCTTGCATTGTTGGACCTTCTGTTTATGTTTGAACAGCAGTTTTATCTATTGTATTACTCAAATTACTCTCAATTAGATTTACAGCATCTGCTGTATTTTGTACATCTTCAGTTGTTGAAAAAGTTTTCATTGGTATATTTTCTCCTTCTTTTGTGGTGGTATCTCTCTACCCTGAGCCTTTCTTTCACGTGGAACTAAATAATCATAAATGTTTAAATTATTTTTTACGAAGTCAATGCCATATTTTTTAACTAAAGTGTCCAGCTTATAAAACTTGATTGGTTCGTTTGGATTATTTCCTTATAATAGGTAAGTGGAACATCATCCGTCCCCAACCGAACTGCATATAACATTGTTCTACCGATTTCGTCCTCATCCACTCTAAAATCATCTTTATAATCAATTCCGCTGATCTCAGCATTAACTTCAGTAAAAAATTGATCTACTAATAACCTTTTTTGTGTTAGTTGTTCTTTTGTTTTATCTTCTCCTTCAAGCTGATCAATATGGTTATTTTCATTTACAATTTGTCTCTGAAACTCTGAGCCAGGTTGTGTAAATTCTGGTTCGTCTTCAAATAATTCATTCCAGGCATCTTCATCCATATCAACATCTGGATCGAACGCAGGATTTTCAAATCCACCCTCAGCCATTGTTTATTTTATTTTATTTTAAAAAATATATTTAAAAAATAAAAACAATGTCGGCTTACGGAAACAAACTCAGCCCTCATAGAAAACTAAGAGAACCTCATGGTGCCAAGGGCATCCGCACAAGTGTAGTAATAACTAATAATCCCTCAACAATAGACCAAAACCAGCAACTGCTTGTGAGATTTCCCAATCTAAGTACTAATGATGTGATAGTTCCTCGTACTGCTCGTCTTGCCTTTGAAATAGAACTTACAAGCAGAACAGACGCCAACGCTACTCTATTTCAAAATCTGGGTAGAACAATTGTGAAAAAAATGACAATAAGAATAAGTGGCAATGAAGTCATTTCAATAGATGACAGTGATATATATCATTGTTATGTAGATTTATGGAAAAGCCCTACCGAACGATTAAACACAGCTTACCAAGGTATTGGTAAAGCAAACTTGTTAAAACATAGAGTTGGTGCGGGAGATGCTTCCTCAGACACCGGAGATGAAGCTGTAGCAGCAGCTTATGGAAATAGATTTTGTATTCCACTGGACTTTGAAATGTTAGAAAGTCATATGCCATTTTATCAAGCGGGGCTTGGTGATAGGTTATAATATGAATTAACGTTTAACGATTATAACAAAGTTATCAAAAGCAGTGATGCTGATGCATCTTATGTAATAACAAATATCTGCTTGGAATTTGATACGGTTAGTGATGTTGAATTAGCCAGACAAATAAGACAGCAAACCAATGGTAAGATGTCATTTATGTATGATCGTATCTTGCGACATAGAAAAATAATAGCAAACAAATCTGAAACTCTTTGGAACATCAACATTAATGTACCAGCACGGAGCATGAAAGGTATTCTAATGCTGTTTGAAGACCCAGAAAGAACAAGCGCAGAAACCTATTACAACCCAAAGATTGAAAAGGTTGAAATGACAATAGAGGAAGTACCAAATCAGTTGTATAGTCAGGGCATGAGGGCATATCAACATTGGGATGAAATTAACAAATATTTTGCCTTGACATCAAAAAGAAACAAAGAGACAGAAATCGCAGCGAGGGACTTAAACTTTACCAGTGTTTCTCTTGAGACCTATCTGACAAAATCATATGCTTTGTGGCTTGACCTTAGAACATGTGAGGACAATTTATTACACGGCAGTGGAAGAAGATTAGAAAACGGCAGTGAAGGTATAACGATACTAATAGATAAAAAAGCAGATGCAGATCAAACTTTAAATATTTATATATATATAATACAAGATGCGCAAATCAATTCGGAAGATGGTAGATTCAAAGAAGCAGGATACTAGTTTGCAACAAAAATATCCTAAATATCCAGACAGTGCCATTATCTGCGGTCAGACAGGCTGCGGCAAACAGAGTTTGTTCTTGACATACTTGAACAAGAGTATGTTGGAGTTTTTGAACATATAATTATATTGTGTCCAACTATAGAGTGGAACGAGGCTTATAAAAATAGATCCTGGATAGGATATGTGAAAAACCCGAGAGATAAAAAAAATAATAATTGTCAATCCCGTGAGCAACGGTAAAGAAATGCTGCAAGAACTGTTGCGTTTGTTTTTCAAAAGATATGCTGGCCAGCCCACATTATACATTATTGACGATTGCTCAGCCACAAAAGAATTAACAAAGAAAAAAGATATGTTATCAGAGTTGGCATTCTCTGGTCGTCACGCCAAACAATCAGTATGGGTTATTTCACAGAGATATAATTCTGTATTGAAAGATTTGAGGGAGCAAGCAAAATGGTTGTGTATGTTTTACACCAAAGACAGAGATAGTTTTGAAAATTGTTTGAGAGAAAATGATGTTATTCCAACGCTGGAAGAGAGAACCAGAATAAGAAAAGTTTTAGCTAAGACTAAATATTCCAAGTTAATTTTGAGGACTGACCAACCAACTGGTTATTGGGTTGAATAATTTTTTTCAAAAATAAAAACTAGAGTGCCCATATAATCAATACACTCAATGCACCAACCAATATCGGTACAACAGCACTACTCATGCTTTTCGGGACTTGTAAAACATACCCTCTTGGCTCACATATAAAATATTCTACGCCATCCTTTGTCACAGAAATTACAGGCGTTTCCTGTGCACCTTTTGCATACGTTTGTAAAAATTTACTTTCTGAAACACATATACATTTTACGTCATCTCTTGTCATAATTTCCAGTGCTGTTTTATTTTTGTCATAATCACTAATCTCACCGTCTGTTTTTTTCAAATCCATTTTTTCTTATATCATATTTTTTTATTATTACAAAATATATTTATTTCATAATATCCGCAGGTATAATACCTTTTTTTACAATTGTTGCTAATAGTAATACTAACAGCAAAGTAGCAATGTAAATAGCAATACTGACCATGAATATAGTATTGCTAATAGCATTGCTCATAGCAAATTAGTAATGTTAATTGCAATGCTTGCAGCAAATTAATAATGTTAATAGAAAAAATAGCAATGTTAATAACAATGCTATTAACAATACTAACAATTACTAGTTGCATGAATATCGCAGCTAGTTGTTTTGTATTTTATATTTATTTCAAGATAAAAAATAAGATTACTAATATAAAAATGAATGCGGAAGAACTATTACAAAATATATCGGAACAGACGGAACCAGATGAATCAAAGCAACAAGAAACAAAAAAAGAAAGATTATCAGCCATAGTGGCTGGCGGCGGTAGTCATCAATATTTGGGTAAAGACATACAACTCACAACTATAGATAGCATGTCCCCGGATGAAATTAACAAACTTTACTGCAGATATGAAGCAAGGCTTGGGGAAAGCATGACCAAGACTTTAGGCAATTCTTTTATTAACTTGTATGTGATGGGAGTATCAAAATATTTTAATGTAACCAATCTACCAAAGCTGATAGAAGATTTGGAGGAAGACCCATTTATTAATCATGCTTTGACAAGTGCTTGTTGTGAGTTGTATTACAGGTATGGAATGTGCTTAGCACCATTTACAGCAATACTGACAACTGTTAGACATATTGATTTTAATAAAAATAAAAATACAGATAATATAAAGGGAGAATCAAGAAAGTGAAGTTATACCTGTTGTTACACAACCTGTTGAACAACAAAAAGTAAAAAATCCAAAACGAGTAGAAGCTGGAAAAAAAGGAGCAGCGGCAAAAGAGGCAAGCGTTTGCTTCAAGATGCTACAAATCAAAATGCTGCAAAGCAAGATGCTGCAAATCAAATAACAAAAATAACAATAGATGAAGAGGAACCAAAAATCAAAATAAACGTATACAAAAATTATATTCCACCGTGTCTGGTTTTATTAGGCATTGCTGGGTTGGGTTTGTATATTTATAACAAAAAATCTGCTACGCAACCTGTAGCTGTGCAACCTGTTCATGTTGCACCAAATGACCCGTTTGATTTTTAATAATTTATTCAAAAAAAATAATCATATAAAAAAAATGGCAGCAAGTATTGACGGAAAACAAATTGTAAATATGATGTATCATGCTGGAGTGGAAACACTTTTAACTATTGGATATTCTGAGATTGGCAGAAAACTACTAAAAAGACCAGCACCTAAAGTGGATTTTAATATGGTAGCTTTTGGTATGCTGTCTGTGGATATAATGTTAACAATGGCTACAAAAGATATGCTGATTAAGCAAGGTATTATTCCTGCGGATATTATGAAATAATTTTAAAAAATATATATAAAAAAAATGGCAAGTGCAGTACAATGATGATAGGTGGCGCATTAACAAATGCATTAGCGTTTAGCGGTTCAAATTATTTCTTTTCAAAAATGGGAAGTCATTCAGATGAGGAAAGACAAAGGCATGACAAAGCAGTGGAACAATTAAACGCAGCACAAGCGGAGTGGAATAAAAAAAGAACAGAGAGATTAGATTTTATTAATAAGCAACTGCAAAAAGAGCATCATGCAGAGCATACTTTTGATGATGTAGACCAAGCTATGAAGCCATATCGTGGTGCAGTATCGCAGTTGATGGCGAAACACAAAGTAAATATCAGACGGGGCAGAACAGAAATACACAGAGACCAAGCTTTAGAGGAAAGATTTAACAGAACATTAGCTGAAAGATTGTTTGGTTATCAGTATGCTAAGGAAATAGATTCGCAAAAACGCAACAGAGAGTGGGTAAAGAGATTACCAGAAGTTGTTAAAGCCATAAATGTGGAGACAAAAAAGCCTCCTCCTGTTGAAACAAAAATAATAAAAGATGATCCTATCTGTATGAATGCAAGTGTTAGATATTTATATCAACCCGGGGAACAAGAAGGTGGAAGACGCAGAGCAACTGATCCAATGTGGAGTGTAGATATTCACAAGATTAAAAGTTATATGGTGACGCAAGGTATAAGAGTTTATTATTTGAAATTACCAGCGCCACAGAGAGGATTTGTCAAAGAAGAATTACTTATTGTTCCTGCTGATACCCAAATTCATAAGTTTTTATAGAAGCCATGTGCATCAGTTGTAATTCCATCTTCTCGGATATATATTTTTGAGTAAAATGGTGACAAGGTAACGTTTTTACTGTTATGCCATATATTTGATGCTTTATTGATCGCATCATATTCATTTCATGAGTATATTTTTTCTTGTTAAATAGTGCATCCTTGTAGTTTTCAAAATTTATATGTATTTTAACTACATAAGTTTTTACATCCTTTGCTTTTTTAATGAGTTGTTCATCCGCTCTCAAAATAGAATATAGCTTGGGTCTTAATCCAACATACTCAGCTATAGCAACACCAGCACATTCGTCTTTCATTTTACCCAATACTTTTTTGTTTGTATCATCGTGCATTGGATGCTCATCAGGATAATTACTTAGGTCATATTCATCTTTCATTTCAGACATATCTTTGTATGCATCATCTGTCTTGATGTCTATAAGCAAGCTGTCAGTATCTGTGTATAATAAAGCACAATCGCTTCCATATCTTGTTTTCAGTGTATTATAATACCAATCATACATATGGTACTTTGATAAATCCAATACTGCCATTCCAACATAAATTGGTTTGTTTAATGTTAATTTTGTTTTGTTTACATGTTCTGCTGATAATTCCTCTGAAAATTTTATACGCCTGTTAAAGTTGGGTTTGGCTATTATTTTTCTTATCTTCTCATTTTCAGAACCATCAGTCCTGACTAATTTTATATCAGTTCGCTTGCGCAGATTTTCCATTGTTTTACCAAACACAGATAGATTCATAAGCTTGTAGAAATATTTTTCAAAGTCTGAATTAGCTTTTTTTCTAAATTCTGTATTCAGACTTATGTATGATGCCATCCATGGCTTTTCATTGAATTCTATTACTCTGTGTACTTTCTTTAGCTTCATACCCAAAGATAAATACAACTCTAAATTTTTATAATGTATCACATACTTTTCTTTATCCTTGAGATTAGGAACTAGTTGCTCTGTCATAATATTATTTTCTAGCAGATCTGTCTGATAAGCAGACAGCCATTCCTTTTTTATTACTAATTTCTCTGGTGCAAGTGGATAGTCATTATGTAATTCATGAAGTTCTTTTGGATATTCTAAATCTACTTCTAGGATATATCATTTTCCTTCTTTTCTTTCTTTTGGCTCTGGCAACGTTTCCACCCACTTAAAGCCAGAATATGGAAGTGCCTGACTCATTGAATGCCCATAAAGATTAGTTGCATCAAAATACATTAAGAAATTATTTTTATCGTCAGGCCTATAACCAACCACATGTGGATTATTTGCTTTGGCATATCGTTTTGATACCATACTAATTCCACCTCGCATTCCCTTTTCTAAAAACAAATGCATGTTAATATCTGTCAAAAGTTCTAAACTTATTTTTGAATGTTTAAGTAAAGCATCCCAAGATAATCCAGGTGCTGTATAGTAATGTTAAGCATCAAGTTTGTATGCACTCATACATGTTTTTCTAAAAGTTTGAAACACATCTGCTAGCAAAGTTACATCAGCTTTCAAATATAAATTATGATAATCTCCAAGAGTTTTACAGTTAAACTCTTTCCATATTCTTTGAGCATATTCATAATCTTTGGGGCTTATACTTTCATCTAATAAACTACTGTAAAACTTTTCTATGGGCGGTAATTGTGTTTCCTTAAATCTTCCCATGCTGTCCATATATTCGTATGGATAAACACCTTTTCGTAGAAGTTCAGGTTTAAGAGATAAATTATAATAGTCTTTAAGAGTTTTACAGTTAAACTCTTTCCATACGGTTTGAATATATTCATAATAATCTTCGTGATCTTTGGACTTTATACCTTCCTTTAAAAAACTACTGTGAAACTTTTCTACGGGCGGTAATTGTGTTTCCACACTGCCCATATATTCATCCTGGTAAATAGCTTTTAGCATAGGTAAATGTTTAAACTGATTTTTAGTAATTTTAAAATCATCTGCGCTTGTTGCATCAACCAATTTTGACAGAGACGTACCCATAAATTGGAAACTGTCTAAAAATCTAAGTTGCCCAGCACTAAATGATATGTATTTTTCAGCATTATTTGGGATGCATGTAATATTACCTACCATTTTATGTATTTTCTGCATAATCAAATGACTATCATATCCTTTGAGGTTGTGAAATATAACAGGGATAGTTGTTTTGTTTGGTTTTATTTTTAATTTCAGGTTACAGTTTTTATGTGCTGCACCTCTGTATTTTCCTGTGAAATGACAGTGATCTTTTACTTTGCAGTTCTTATCATTATCTATTACATTTTCGCATATCCAGCAGTGTGTTGCTTTCTCATAATCTTTTTCATTTTGCTGTGTCATGATTAATGGTTTCGGGTGAGCAAATATATTATTGATCTTGCTCTTTCTCACATTCCAAATGATTTAAAAACTTTTCAACAGTATCTTCACCTCTGTAAATAACAGGTTCTTCTGTTTTACCATCATATCTGACAACTTGATATCCAAATCCACAAGCTTCGTGCACACTTGTGATTTCAGATTTCTTTCCAAATTTAATTGATTCTGGTTTGAGTATACTTTCAAAATCAGCATATATTGCATAGGGCACAGGCATTTGATTTTGATGATTTTTAAATTGGATGTTTGTGCCTTTTTTTGGCATTTCTATTCGACAAGAGTTTTTATTGATACCATCACAGTCTTCTTTGTGTTTGGTAAGTAGTTTTATTCCACAGTAGCCGTAAAGACAACGATCGCAGAAGTAAGTTTTACCATGATGTTTGTTTTGATCATAAAGTAATCTATTTAGATTTTTAATCAAGCAATAATGATATTTTGTTGTTTTAACTTCGTCAGAATAATCATCAGGGTTATAATTATCATCTATGAATCCTTCTTCATTGTTTGGATCATCTTCGTTCTCTGGTTCAACCTCAGTGTCTTCAGAGATTAACATCAAATTAATTCTTTCAATGTCTTTCGGCTGCTCTGATATTTTATATGGAAAAACAGATACTTTTTTATTTTTTTCTGATACAGCACATCCGTAAACATTAATAGCAAGATTGTTTTGTTTTTCTACTTTGCTTATTTGTGAAATCGGAGTGGGAAAATCAATACCATCCATATTCAACTCACCCATGTGTTTGTTGTAACTTGATATCCTAGTTGGATTATTTTTATTAGGCCACAGAGCAGAAACCAATGCTACTTCCAAGCACTTATTATCTTTATTGTTAACATTTATAATTGCTTTTTTATCAGATACTGCTTTATGCAAAGGAATATATGAAGAACCTTTTAATGGCTCATACTTTGCAAGATATAAATAAAACATAACACAGTAATCAATCTCCAATCCAGATGCTTTGTTTGTAAATCTTTCAAGGCCCTCTTGTATATTTGCAGATGATAAATCATACAACTCATCTATTTTTTCAGAGGATAAAATTGCATTTTGTTCACTGTGTAATACTGCTGTGGTGTATTTTTTTGTAGCACCATCATCTTTGAATAAATTTACAGTAAGACCTAATTGAAACTTTAATCCATTCATCTTTGTCAGCTCTTTAGTTATTTGTTTCGTAATAATAGATTTTTTATCATGAAATAGTTTCTGAGGGTCTTTGTATTTTTGGGCAGATATTTCGTATGCTTTGAAATATCCACACATTGGCTTGTCAACCAGTTTTAATTCTTCTTTAAAATTTCTATCATTAAACTCTTTCAATTCATTTATAACATTGTTTCGTAATTTGGCATATTTTTGATTTTGCTCTTGTAATTTATCATATTTTTGCTTTTCTCGTTTACGTTGTTTTTTAGCACGTCGTCTCTTAAGTAAATTTTCTAATGTTTGAGATTTAACCTCTTTTGGAGTTTCCTTTGGAACTTCTTTAAGAGCATCTACCATCTTTCTAAGCTGATCATTATTAATTACTCCTTCCCGGTGTAATTGTAAAATGTAGTGAACGTCTTCGGTACTCATTTTTGTAATATATATCATATTTATTTTTTTCTTAAAATAAAAAAAATATTTATTATAACAAGAAAAAGAAAATGGAAAACACTGAGAAAATTTGCCAATTTCTCAAAGTTGGAGATCACGAACCTTGTAAAAATAAACCAACAAAAGATTCAAACTACTGCAGTTTACATAAATTCAGATTAAAGCAAAGTAAAGTTTTACCGTGTCTAAAATATGAAAAAGGTACAAGTGCAAAATATCAAATTTGTGTTGGTTGTGGTGCTCATATAGTTAGATTAAGACATAGATACTGGGAAGTAGTAAAGCCATATAGAGATTTAATGCGAAAAAATCAAACTGTATGATTTTCTAGTAAAAAATCATAGTTTATTATATTCGTGTTGGGTGTAATTTTGATAACTTATAAAAAAACTTAAACTTGCAATCTTCACTACCCCTATTTTATGGTGATTTATTATATATATGTATTTTGGTTGTTTCTGCTGTAATCAGAGGCGAGCGAAGCGAGACGATGGATTACAGCAGAACACCCAAAATACATATATATGGTCAGAATTTGATTAGCAATAAATCTTTCCAATATTTTTGATATTGACGGAAGTATTGAGATAGGTCTGTAATTATTTACATCATCTATGTTACCATTCTTTGGAATAAGTTAAACAAATGCATCCTTAAGTTTATCCGGAAAAACTCCGAGACTCAAACATTTATTTATCAAAGAAGCTACAGGTACAGTTAACATATCTCTGCATAATTTTATTATTCTATGACCTATTTTATCTTATCCCGTATATTTATTTACGTCTAATTTATCAATTATTGTCTTTATTTCAAAAGATGTTTTAAGATCAAAATTAAATACTTAAAACTTTAACTTTTCATCTAAAAACTTCCTTAACTTATCAAAGTGTTCCGGTTTGTATTTAACTTTGTTTACATATTTAGAAACGTTAACGAAATGCTCATTAAACGCATTTATCATATTTGGGAGTCTTTCAATCACTTTGCCATCGATTAAAATGTGTTTAGGTATAGTTAATTCACTGTCAACATTGTTCGAAATTGTTTTGAGATGTTTGCAAATATATGTTGAGTTTTTATTGTTAAGAATAGCTTTGTGGAACAATATGTTCTTTTCTTTTTTAATTAATGATGTTGTTTATTTCTCCACATTTTATATTGATGCCACTTTTTCCATTGATGATTTAAATCTCTGAGCGCCCTTGCTCTATGAATTTCATCAGTGTACCATCCTGAAAGAGTTTTAGTTTTTATTTGTTTTGTTGTAATTGGAGCATGTTCAGCTAAAACAGCCTTAATTTGTTCATACAATAAATTTAATGAATCATTTGGATCAACAAACATTTCGGAAACTTCAAGACAGCGGTTTGGTAAATCAAGACAAAAACTAGTTTCATCAAAAGTATTATAATATCTATAGGTCATAAGTTTATTGGTATTTGCTTTAATTAGTCCATTCTTAATATTTCTTGTGAATGAAATATGGAAAGTGAACACTAATACATTAATTTCTCTTAAGTTTTCTGGATTTATTCTATAAATGAGGTCTATTATAGTTGATGAATTCTTTGTAACTGTTGTTGGTGATTTAATAACTTGCGAAAACCCATAATCAAGAACAACAGCATTCCATTCATATTTTTGAAACCTTCGCCTTGAAAATATTCGATATTGAAATCACCAGTTACATTTGTTTCTAATTTTAAATAATCTACCCGGGCTAATTGTGTTTCGTAATTATCTATCCAAGATTGTGACAAGATTTAGCAAAAATGGTTTGTTATTAGCAACATTGATTTGATTCCAAAATGATTTAATATGAGTAGTTTCAATGTCTGTTCTACGTGAATAACAAATATTATTGACCACCCTTCTTACCATTTGTACGATCCATTCTCTCAGTATTTTATATCCATCAATATGTAAGTCTTTGATGTTGATAGTATCATTTAAAAACGTTTCATACAAACCTAATATTTCAATTGATTTCGACTGATACATCATTTCAGTTCATCTAGCTTTGGCAAAATATGTTGCATATTTAATCCTTCAACATGTAAACCTTTGTTTTGAAAATTAAATGGATTTTGTACAACTTCATTTTTCAAATATTCATATCTAATACACTTACACATTGTTCATTATTTGACAAAAGCAATGTATCATATATAGTTAGTATCTGCAGACGTTAAAACAACCGGCAATTTCCTAGACTCGCATAAATTAATCTTATCTTTACAAGAAGATAATTTTAATTTCTCGCATTGTGTATAATGTCTACTGGCACATCAGCTTTCAGAATAATTAGCTGAATTACTAATTAAAATATCTTCTCTTGACTGCTTTGAGTCGGAAGTGTTATAACACGATTTATCAACAGTCCATATTACAATGATTACGAGATTCAATAGGTAAATATTCTCGGGCGTTTGACTTTAAAACAGAGAATGTATTACAATTATTTACAGATGCAAAATAGAAAACAAGCTCGTCACACAGACAGTACATATTATCACAGTCATAGCAAATACAATTTAAAACGTCAAACTTGTTCTCACATTGATAAGAGAATGCGCATCTGTCATTGAATTACTTTTTACTGTTATGCCAACAGTCACACGTGCTATGATTCTCACGTCCATAATTCCAGCAGTGACTGTTTCCGAGATTCCGCTGTCGTCTGCCATAACCTCGATATATGTCCATGTGATCGCGCTTTTGACTGCCAAACGCGTTTCCGTCTGCATAACCTCTTCGAGAAATGTTCACTTGATCATGATAGTTTTCCGTCGGATGCTCCGCGTGCTCTGAAGTTCTTTGATAACCATTCACGTGTTCGCTCGCTTGTCTACCAACCTGGTTTCCTTCGGCAAAATCTCTACTAGAGATTTTCACGTGACAACTTCGGTTTCCCGCCCAATGCTCCGCAAGTTGTACGGTACCACTACGCTTCAGAATAATCAGTGACTTGTTTATAACGTGAAAAAAAAATCTAGTGCCGTCGTTGCTAAGATGTATGCCATCTCGTACGTAGAAACGTTTAACTACACTACCGTTTCCATAAACATATGAGGAGAAGCAGTCAATGAAAATCAAATGTCAATGAATATGTGTATTGTATTATTCTTTGCGCTGTCCTTGCAGTTTGGCGTTTGTCATGAATGCGTGTTTCTAGCTGACTGTGTTCTGTGAGTGCTCACTTTCCTGTTCTATTTATATACCTATTGTTTTTGGAGAAATACCTTCAAGTTTCAATAAACTACGACTCGTGCTTTTTAATTAAAACGAGAGTACATATCAGTATTAGACAGAATGTGTAGCATTATACGAACTCAGTCTACCAAAAATACGTTCAATATTATACTAAAGGAAAACATCTGGACGTCGTTGTTTAGTACGTTTGTTGGTCAATTATGTCTCTCGCAGACGTTGAAATAATGATGTTATAGTGCATTTATGCACGCCAAGACGGACAGACACCATACACTGCGAAATTCCGCTCGACAGCTGTCTAACGGAGTCTCCGAGCTCCTCTTTACGTAAACGTGGCACAAAGAAAACCTTACACAATTTGACAAACACGCCGGATTATGGATACATGATGCCGTGCGACACAAAGATAGAAAGTTGCATCTGTTCCCGAGTACATATGCCACGTGCATCTGTTCAATTGTGTATTACATGCTTTACTTAGGAATACTTTTCAAAATGAAATATGGTGGCGTTATCTGTGACGATTTTCAATCACTGGTAAATTAACAAAAGATTATATGAACAAATAACACTTCATATATACTGACCCTAAACAGTTGCGTTCTTTCCTCCTTAAGTATACTTCAGTAATTATACTGCATTTTAAAAATAAACTATGATTGAAAATGCGGCATTGACAAAATGATATTGACCTTTTATTACGTTATCAATTTTAAAACATTAGCAAGCAAGTTGTTACCAATTTCATTTCCAAGATAGTAGATAGACTAATATCAATATAATGTCTTTTGCACATAATTGGCTTATCGAAAACAAATATGCAGTATTAAGATTCAACTAAACCCGATTTATTTCATTGATAAGTATAATAGTAATAGTAAAATTGATGTAACAAGACAAATACTGAACATATTACGGTCTATATATGCGTACCGTTGTCCTATCATTATCGGCGCCTTGGAACGGTTGTGTTAATGCCTTGTTAATTGAATCAATATTTATAACAAGCCCAAGATAGATAACGGCGCTGGCCTATCAATTATGTATCACTCGTTCAGGACGATAACCCTACTAATACAGACAAAACAGTATTCCAGCTGTAATACAAAAACGAACGTGTTTTATTTTTCTTAGCTATGTCGGAACAAAAGTAACAAGAGGGCCATCATTGCCCTAAATCGCTCACCTGAGGGCAGTCATGTTTTGAGCAATCTTTGTCGGGTGTCACTCAGACATCAAATTCACATGAATGTAGTTTTTTGCAATAAAGATATAAACAAAGATCCTCTCCGACTGGCAGTCATGTTTGTTTTATCGAACCAAAATGCTTTACACTATTTTTAATCACAAAGTCACTTTTGAGCACTGTAAGCTCAGGTGAGCTAAAACACAACAAGGTGTCAGTTTCAGCTCAGTTTTATGCACTGTATGCAAATGATTTTATATTATCAAATATATTATGCTGACAGGGATGGATGTCCTATAGCTGACAACATTAACAAAACGTTGGTAAGTGTTTACATATATTTATATAGGGAAACTGCCCGCCCACTGGACATGCTGGAGGCTATATATTTAGACGAATCAACCCAGTTTGAACAAACTGGGTAGTAGGTCACCCAAACGTCATTTCTAAAATTATTTTGTAATCATTCTAGCTGTTTTAGAAAAGAAAAGAAGTTTCAATAAAACAATATAGCAACAATTGGACTCGCCTCCTGGCGGCCATGCCTTTTGATGAATCAACCCGGCTTGAACAGTCGTGTTAGAGTGTCACCAAAACATCATTTTTTTGAAATTATTTTGAAATCCACCAAGCGGTTTCAGACGAGACAATGATTTAACTTTTCCATATTGAAATATAACAAATGTAAGCCTGGCGGCCATGTTTTGTTGACGAATCAACTCGGCTCGGATAATTTTGGTAGAGTGTCACTCAAACATCATTTTGTGAAATTATTTTAAAATCCTTCGAGCGGTTTCAGACGAGAGGAATTTTTAAGTTTTCCATATAAAAATATAACAAATATAAGCCCCACCTCAAGGCAGCGATATTTTTTCACGAATCAGCCCGGTTTGAACAGTCTTGGAAGGAAGAGGCCAACCCAAACATCTTTTCTGTGAAATTATTTTGTAATGGTTTTAGAGAAGAAGTTCTTAAACATTTTCTGATATAGTTGTATAGGGAAACAGCACCGCCCCTTGCGTCCATGATATTTGACGAATCAACCCAGCTTCAACAATATCGGTAAAGTATTACCAAAACATAATTTCTTTGAAACTATTTTGAAATCCATTAAGCGGTTTCAGACTAGACGATTTTTTAAGTTTACCATTCAAAAAAAAGCCCCACTCCCTGGCAGCCATGTTTTGTTTTTGAAGAATCAACCCGGCTTGACTAATCTCGGTAGAGGGTCATCCAAACATCATTTCTGTGAAATTATTTAAGTATTTTTAAGTTGTTTAAAGTTTGTTTAAGTATTCCATAGACATATATCAGCAAAAATAAACCCCGCACCCTGAAGGTCAATTTTTTCAACGTTTTAACCCGGCTTGAACAATCTTGGTACAGTGTCACCCAAACAAAATTTCTTTGAAATTTTTTTGAAAACCAATTAAGTGGTTTCAGGCGAGTATATTTGTTTAAGTTTTCCATATAAAAAATAAAGCAAACATAAGCCTCGCATCCTGGCAGCCATGTTTTTTGACGAATCAACCCGGCTTGAACACTCTTGATAGAGGGTCACCCAAACATCATTTCTGTGAAATTATTCTGAAATCTATCAAGTAGTTTTAGAAATGAAGATTGTTTAATTCTTTTTAGCTTTTTTTTATTTTGGCAACCAGTGTTCGGCATGGATTTCCACAATTTGAAGAACACCCAAAAATCATTCCTGTGAAGTTTCGACACAATTGGCCAAGGGTTTTCAGAGGAGGCGTCGTGTGAAGCAATTGTTGACGAACGCACGGACGGACGAAGGACGAAGGGCGATCACAATAGCTCACCCTTGAGCACGTCATGCTCAGGTGAGCTAAAATCAGAAGAATGTGTTAGAGTTGTACAGATCGAGCCTGGTAATGAGTTTATTAGACGCCGACGGGAGTATGCAGCTTCCTATCAATGTTTTCAGAATCTAATGGCATAACCATATAATTGCTTTTTTTTAAATTGCCTATTAATGCTGCCTAGTTTGTTAGAGGATAAAGCATGGAGTGGATGTTAATGTTTACACTGTCCCGTTTTATTAGGATAACACTGGTGTAAGGGTAAGGTTTGGTATACCCTAGAACCGGTTTTAACATTCAGCGGCCTTATTTTGCGACTGACCGTTCCATTGCAGTAACCTAATTGTCATTCTGTTTGTGATGTCACCTAACTTTTTTTTTATTTATACTTGTAACTGTAACTGTTGCTTGTTTCCATGCAAGTTTTCGGTTGACTGTGGTCCCTGACCTTTATACCCACTTTAAACAATAACCAGAAAACTGATATATATTAAATGTACATACCTTGTTGGTATACAGTTAAATTCCTTATCATTTTATATATTTATAATCATTGCTTAAGTTGGTTCGTTGTTTCATAGTATAATGATATAACCATTGCGTATCCTTTAAAACAAATCAGAAAGCTACATGTATATACCCTTTGGTATGCAGTTTAATTATTAATCAATTATGTCTATGTTTTGTATATTGCATTGCTTGAAATGGTTCATGGTGTATTGGTATTCCAATATTATACTAAAGAATAAAGAAAACAATAAACGCAAGTCAGACATTTCCGCTATATTATTTTTTCAGTTTGTAATATGCTGCTGTTAATCGAATGGTGCATGGCTAGATAGTATATAAATATTATTTCTTATGGATCTTTGATACGATTCTATTTCGTATCTCTAATAACTACTAATTGGACCTCATTTCGCTTTTCAAAGAATGGTATTACTTTCTAAATTGCATATATGAGTCTATTAGTGAAGCACTTAAAATAAATATTCCACCTCTTCGGTTACACTCGGCAACCTCGTTTCATGTTTCTTCTAAAAATATTACCAGGATTTTTAATTGTCAGTTACTCCTCTAGGATAACCTGTTTTGAGAAAATAATATATAAAGTCTCCTTTCATACATCGTTTAGTTCATTCAAGACGCAGGGTGTTTCCCTCTATTAATAAGTGCAATGCTAAGACGTGCAGTTGTTGCAATTAATTATCGTGCAAGTCCACCATTAAATCAGCTGTTAATGGTAGAATGTTTAATTTATGTCTAGCTTCAAATGTTGTTTGACGTACATCTCACTTCATTTATGTTTTGACTTGAAATGCACCATGTTGCGGTATCTTTAAAAGTTCGATTTTGTGAACATAAATATTATGCAGGTAATCCTAAAAAGTAAAAAAACTACTTGTACTATCACTTCCGTCCGTCAGGTCATGATTTAATAACGTTACTGTTCAACCGGTTGAATATATAATTCATGATAATGATGCTTCTAAAAGCTTTACAATAAAAGCTAGACATACTGCAGAAATTAAGTGGATGAACAAGTTGCAGACACCATATCCACTCGGCCTTAATGACAATATTTGTCAACAAGGAAAAATTTCAAAAGATCCTAATATTGAAAATTTTCTAATTTTTCTATTTGAAAGCGTAACTCTAGGTCTCATGGTCGTAGGCGTAATGGTAACATCAAACGTAAATAGTGTGTAATTATTACAGTCGATGATTTACATTCTATTTTTAAACAGCCTGAAAAGCACTCTATGCTTTCACGACTTAACTCTTTGTTAATTTCTTCACTTAAGTTGATCGACGAGGAAGCAGACAAAATGTTTCTATAATTCAAAGCTACACACAACATGTTCTCCGACCCCATATTGACAAGGAGTCTGATCACGTCAGGCAGTTTCTAAAAATACTATATCTTTCTAAAGGTATTGATTTCATTGATATGCCTAGTATTTTTCGAGTAAAAAACTATTAGAAATATTATTTTCAACTACAACAAAATAGTTTCAGACCTTTATATCGTAAATAACTCTCCTAATAAATGTGAATGTAACACTTCAAAATGTTGCTATGCTCCAGCAGGTCATGTCATCACTGGTACTTTTGATATTGTTGAAAAACGTATTCGGCATCTGTTTTCGAAAGGTCCTATGTAGATTACCTTCAACTATTTATTTTAATGTCTGTCGTGCTCAGATCGCCATCTCCATTGAGGATTTTTGTATAAAATGGTGTCGTAGAGAACATGTGGACCCATACTCTGTTTCTACTTGGAATGCTAACCCCTCTTTACTACCTCGGCTTTCCATTCGTACTTTAAAATCGGAAATTCAAGAATTGCATAATATATTTGTTTTAGTTCCTGCTGATAAATCAGCTAATACTGTAATTATTGTTTGACGCCTACATTACGTCAATATTTTATCTCTGTAACTCGGTAGCACTAATTCGTATACTTCATTTCAATCTACTGAGGATGATGTTGTTTCGACACATATCACTAGGTGCACTACTTTCAAGGCTTGGGTAGACGAAAAGTTGAACAAACTGCAAACAATATACTGAATTCCTAAATTACATAAAAATCCGTATAAGGCCCGCTTTATTTCGAATTCTAGTGCCTGCACAACCACAAACATCTTCAAACGTTTAACGTATTGTCTTACTGTCGTAAAAGATCACGTTTAACAATATTATGCTAAACCTCATGAAAAATCTGCGATAAATTTGTTTTGGTCTATTAAAAATTCAGGAGACGTTCTTAATAAAATTTGCAATGAACGTCAAGTTTTATCTATAAGCACTGATGACTTCTCTACACTATATACAACCTTACCACATCACCTTATCAAAGACAAGCTTATTGCTCTTATTAAAAAACAAACATTCGCTAGGGAGAATACTACATGTTTGGCCAGTAATAATATTAAAGCGTTTTTTACTAATGGCAGTTTAGACAATTACACTATGTGGAATTGTTTTATAGACAAATTGTTGGTATCCCTGTGGATATTAACTATGCACCCCTTGTCGCAGATTTGTTTTTATATTGCTATGAAAGAGATTTCATGTTGAGTCTTTCACCAGATACCCAGGCCGATGTTATTGAAGCCTTTAATGACACCTCTTGGTATCTGGATGACATATTGAACATTGACAACCCTTTCTTTTCTAATATGGTCAATAATATATACCCTAAAGAACTTCAACTTAACAAAGCTACTATTTATGGGGTCTATGTGTCTCAACTTATTCGTTTTTCTAGAGCTTGTATATTCGTAATCTTTGTATAACTAAAACGCTATTCTATCAGGGCTACCGTTACCATAAACTCCGTAAAACCTTTGCAAACTTGTATTATCATAACCCTGATCTTCTTTCCAAATATACAAGTAATTAAAGAACTTTTCTGCGACACGAATTATCACAACCTGACTTCTATGGTGACGTGATTTACAAACTTCGTAAAATCCTGGGTCATGATCACTTTCATACTATCTTTGTTCAGCTTGTTAAAAGGTTTATCAAATGAGGTTATGACCCTATAATTTTGCAACGCACCTCATCCTTGGTGGTGGACCCATTTACGGTTCGCCACTATGCTTTCCTTCCTCTTTAATTGTGCGATAACCGGACAAGCTGTGGACCCTATAATGACGTCTACCTAAACCCCAAAAGGACGGTGACGTTTGATGTTTTTCTGCAATCTTGTCTTGTCGTGCCCTCAATGGTTTGTTCTCTTGTTGCTCTGGCTTCTGCCAAGTCATTGAGTACCTTCTTTGTGGCTTTTTAGGCTTTTTTTAAATTTATATATATACGAGCAACTTTGTGTTTTATTTATATTGTCTACTTATGCTGCCTTGTTGGTTAGAGAATAGTCATGGCGGGAATTTCCTTATTTACACTGTCCCGTTTCATTGGGATGACAGTTGGTTAAGGTTTGGTGTACCTTAGAACCTGGTTTAAACCCCAAGCGGACTTTTTTGCCACTGGCCGTTCCAAGACGGGAGCCCTATTGTCGACCCTTTTATGTTTGTGATGTCTTGTTGGGCCTTTTATTCATCTCTGAAATTGTAATTTGTTTCTCTGTGCGTTTGTGGTTGACTGTCGTCCTTGAATGCTACTTCTCCTGTTTTTATATCTATATTTATATTTCATGGTTACATTAGACCTTTCCTGTCGGAAAAAATGACTAAAACAATACATAATCCACCAAATTACATATTTTCAAAGTGTCATTATTGATCGAATACGAGTTTGGCTAATTTTTTGTCCTTTTTCTAATTATTTTACAAAACATATTGCGATTTCTTTCGAAAATTACGTGGAATTCAGTGTGCAGTATTTAAATTGTATAGTGAAAAGTCCAGGGTTGTGTTTCCTTTTTTCCCTTACTATATGTATAAGTAACCTTCAGAAAGCATCGTTTTTGTTTATTTGAGTATTATTACCAGATACATGGAAAGTGATTTTTTTCGAGAGATCATATGCAGCATGCATGCACATAATGATTTCGAAATCGTCTATCAGTGATGGGATGTGAACATTTTAAAGTCTTACACATATTGCCAGTTGTTTTTCTGCCCGCAAACGCGTTATGTTCACTCTTTAGTGGAGTCAATATTAGTGTTATCATGGTTATAAAGTGTAACATTCGCACATCCATTGTAGATAACTGTTGTGTTTTGGAATTATACTAATTATGGAGCATTTTTGTTATCTTCATAATATATCAGTTGTTGCATTCGTGTAAGGGAGAGTAAGAAGCACGAAGTATGTGTGCTTGCAAGACCAAAACACATTTCTCTCGCAACGCAAACCCAAGATTTTCATACGACCGAACTATGGGGGATTCTTGAGGACGCGTTATATGTAAAACGTTATTAAATATATTAAAATCAATAGAACTAATCAATCAATTTGTCCGTAGTCGTACTATTAGTATCTAGGTATACGAGTTATTTGGTTTTGGATATGTGTTTCTACTTCGGTTTGACAGAGGCATGTCTGCGAGTTAACATCCCAATAATCCCAATAAGTGATTCTGTGTTTATGAACTATTTTCATAAGGAGTTCGATCTTTATTTGTGCTAACGTTTATTTAATCACACTATTTTTCGACAGTTAGTCTTGACTGTTTTGTTTATTGTTATAACAGTTCATATTTTAATTTACATATTTTTTTTCCAAATATGCAACACAGTATGTATTTATTATTTATCCTGGATTTCATATTACATAAATAATAAGTAACACGATTCAGGTATAAACCCCATGCAGTTAATATATACTACAGAAATAAGCGCACCTCGGAAATTTAATCTATACAATTTATATTTGTTTATACTGAACACTTAATTTCACGTAAAAGAACTCTCAAGATGATTTGTGAACAATGGGTTGCAGCTACTTAGAGAAAAAACATAACTGTGCTTAAGTAGATGGTTTAATCACAGTACACTTTGTAACACGAAATTCATAAATGTTAAACATCAGCTTCGAACATTTGAACCATTTAATCACCACTGTATTTAATGTAAAGACATTGCAAAACGTTACATTTTAAGTTTGCTCACCTGCTTGAGCCAAACGCGTTCTATCACTAATTAAACATCAAAGGGATAACTTTTGGAGTGTTATGTGTTGTTTTAGTATTTTCGGAAAGAAAATGTCCAATGTAGCCATGTACATGTCGATTAACAGCAGCATATTGTGCATACCATATATAGCGGAAACTCAAGAGTTACGCAACTATCTGTTTTCTTGTAGTACATTATGAATACATAAACAAATATTATTTTTTCGTAACAGAGGGTAAATATCAACTATTTAGGACGTGTTCATTGTGCAACTACTGGTGTACATTTAAACAATTTTAAATCGCACGTATTACACTTTCAGTACCGTCTTCTTCTTATCAAACTATTTTAATTTTGTAGAATAAAAAAGACTCTTGAGTTTACGGTCTGTTTTGTTTTGAGTCACATTGACGTCATCGACGTCCAAATTAATATATAGTACAGCAAATAATAATCCATAAAGTGATGGTACAAATAGGTCATCGGTATTTTCCGTGTACAGATAATAGGGTTTAATTCTATCATTTAAATCAGTTGGCGCATGTGTCCCTCAATATATTTGAACAAGGTATCTATGCGCTTGGACGTTTATGAAAAGTAAAACACTAAGGAATCGTTATTATAATAGAAACGCAGATTTCTGTGTTTGCTTTACATTCTATTTTTCCACAGTGATTAGGCAAACAATGTAAGGGATTCAGTGTTATTTCCATCGATTTACAATGTGGACGTTTGTGTTATTAAAAAGTTAATGTCATTGATCCATTAAATCAAGATGTACGTCGGTTCTCTTCAATATTTTAGTCAGCATGCTCAAACGAAGGTTTATGACTTCAGAAGTAGATCAGTTCACAACTTGTTAACCTATATGTTTTGATATAACATATGCGGTTACAACAATATGGTATGCCGTGACATGCATTAACACAATTGTCAAAAGTTAAAATTAGATATACAGTCCTAACAGGATATTCAGCATTCAAGGACCAAAGTCAACCAAAAGCAGGCATAAAAACAAACAACGTTTATAAGGATGACTAAAAGGCAAGACACGACACCGCAAACATAAACGGGTTGACAATAGGGCTACCGCCTTGGAACGGTCAGTGGCAAAAAGGGCCGCTGGGGATGTCAAACATGTTTATACCCGCAACATTTAAGATAAAATAAATGAAACGTGAAAAGTGTTTTCGTCATATCGACAAAATGTCAACAATCACGGTTAATATTTAAAGAATGTCATATAGTGGCAATTTCCAAGAACAATGTACTAACCTGATTTCGATCGCTAAAGTATATGTAGTGTAGTGTACTGTTCCTTGACTGCTTATTGAATTTAACTTCGGAAAATTAACAGGTATGACGCATTTCCTGATCACTTTATACAATTAATCAGGAAATTCGTCTGGAAAAAACACCACCCCTTATTATTGCAACGCACTTCATGATTGGTGACTGACCCCTATACGCTTTACTCTTCTCTTATGCGATGACCGGACAACCTCGTGGGACTTCATGATTTTGCATCATCTGAGAACAGGTTGGTGAATGAACCCTCAGGTTTCCTGATCTTACCCTATATTGGTTTTCTCGGCTGTTCTATGGTTATTCAGTACACTTTTGGATATATCCTGAGGTGTTTCTAATTATGTAAGTTGTATATATATTTACAACAACATTTTCGTGATACATTGCTAAACATTGCTAATTTATATGAAAGTGGAATGTATTTCTAGATATTTCCTTTTGATGGGATGTGCTGTCATTTACACTGTCGATTTGGAAGCTGAAGACAGGATAATAGCGAGGTTGTGTACACATGACATCGATTTAAGCTAACAAGCAAGCAAGCTCTATTGGTTACTGACCTCCCGAGTCGGTAACCATATCTTCATCACGCTTTGTTTGTTCATTTTCTTTGGGTTCTGCGTTTTCTCATTTCAGTTTTCAACGATATCAAGCACTTTAATGACACTTTAATGACAGAAGTTAGGTTATTGCAAATGAGCTTCTTTTCTCATTTTAGTTTTCAACGATATCAAGCTTCTTCAAAAAGGTTAAAACTAAGTATATCTTAATCAGAATGATATCCTCACAACGGGAACCTGCTGGAGTCGTACAACACCATCCTATAAACATTTCAGTGACTATCACAGTCTTTCTTGTATGGAGATTTGATCTAAATATAAACTTCCGTAACAACATTAATCTGTAAAAGCGTCAAAGAAGGATACGACCATTTAATGTTGCAACGCAATTCATGTTTAGTGATTGCCATATCTATAGTCATTCATTACGTTTCACGTTTCTATTGGGCGATGATTGGACAACTTAATACGACTCTAAGATTGCACCTTCTGAAACCCAGAAACGGTAGGAAAGTGCTACACTTGGTTTTCTAAGGTTGTTTGGTCGTAAACTAGATTGTTTTTCATTTTCGCTGATACTGCTGCGATTGTGAGTACAATTCTGGATATCTCTTAAGGTGTTTCTAGTAATGCATGTCCATTAATGCGTGTTTTGGTTCACTGTGTTCTTTGAAAGCTACCTTAAAATGTCTTGTTCGACTTTTACATATTATTTTAGTAATTTGTTTCATATATCTTTAAAAAGGCATTTATGTGTATCGATTGCTAATTTCCTGGATGTTTGTTTATTCTAAGACATTTCCTTTTGACATTATGTTCTTTTATTTATACTTGAGGTATACAATTAAAGAAAAAGCAGCCAGGGAAATAGCTTTAAGTATACCAATAGACCGTATTGCCTACTGTCGGAAACCATGTCTTCACCACTCTGAAAGTTGTGTATTATCTTGTTCACTAATGAGTTTGCTTATTTGATTTAGTGTGTTGGTACAGTGTGGGCCTACGTTGTCATGCATATAGATGCTGTGGATTCTATAGGATCTGTTTGTTATCCTGCGTTCTTTGATTTCTACATTTCCTTTTTGACTTTCTGACTAGTATATAAAACGTGTTGCCTTGAGAGGGATTTAAAACAGGGACATTGCTCTCGTAGTTCCCTTAAATGCCTATATGTGTTAACAGCCAAACCATTAATAGTTGCGGATATGTTGTGGCATTTGTAACACTTAATACACTATAGCCATTATATTAGAACTAGCACACACGCGTCTACTTATTAAACACTGCATAGTTAAAGTATTTCCATAAGCAACTTTAATGTACATGGAACGATACGCGATTGGCAATATACACTTATGTGTTAACTTGTTTTTCATAAATTATTAATACTAAATATACATGACATATATTCGAGTCATGAGGGATGCCAACCTTTGTTTTCTTCTGAAAAAGTATAATTTTCCGTGTGTATAGGTACCATGTGCACTTCTCTATTTACTCAATGCTTAATGCATATGCAACCATAAATACCCGAAATTGCCACGAATGTGCCATGAACTTGTGAATATTAATTATTAGAAAGGCTTTATCTTCATATGTAAGGGCAATACTTGTTACTGGTAGCGTGACGACGAGTGCCAACCTACTTCCAACATGTTTCAGTTGTTTTTGCTTTAACGTGTTCTATATCATAAGTTAGTATTATCATTAAGCAATACTTGGTTGAAAATAATACATAACATACATACATATTTACACATTTACTATAAATATTACAAAAAATCACTATTTTTTAAACAAATAAGAAGCTCATTGCCTCCATAAGTAATAATTAAACACCATATATTGCTTAGCTACACTGGACAATGTATTAACAATACTTAAACACACCAGCTTTAAAATAAATTGAAACATTTAAAAGAGTATGAGAGTGGACCTTTGGAAACGGTCGAACACGACATATACGAAATATTGCAGTCTCGGTTTGATTGAGACTGTTCATGAACGGTAGTGACAAATGCTAGCTACCGCTCACGCCCTCTAGCCCCGGGTTGAGCAGAACTCAATATTCTTAAAATCAATAGTACAACATTTTAACCATCCGAAGATGGCATGCATATGGCGGTGGACATGGAGTATATTTTTTCCCCATGTCGTACGGCGTATGGTCCCAGTATCTAATAAAATTAAATGCCCCGAAGAGCGAAATAAACATAATGGAATTTAGTTGGAAGCAGCGGTTATGAAGCCTGCGTATCACATGTAACAGCCAAATGCCTAAATTAAAAAGCCGACAGCATATCCTATGAGTGGTTAAACAATACCCAGAGCCTTTTATCGGCCGGAGTAGTGGAACCACCGAATCAAAAATTAAGTAACAAAACAAAAGAAATTTCGATCGAATGAATAACAGTCCTGATTGCAAGCGCAATCAGGACGCAATTAAAACCAGGCTCCTAATGTCACAGTTTAGAACAAACACGGCAATATAACTAGGCTTGTGCAGTTTTTATACAGTTACTTTCAAAAACTTACGCTATACATTTTTTGGACGAAAACATGAGCAAGTCATTTATTTTTACTTACTATCTACATGATTTATTCACCTTCATAGTTATTGTTTGTTCTGTGCGTGTCTGTAATTGACTATGGTCCTTGAATGCTACATTTCCTGTTCTACTTTTAGATCTAAACAAAATTAATTTCCTTCAACGCTATATTTTCGATTTTCAAATAAAGAAACGCTCATTATTTTGTAAAACATGACCTGGAATCAGTAATCTAGGATATGTATGCTATTGGATATATCCCCATCAACCCCTACTCCAAACTGTGAAAAGTAAAATAAATTAGCCTCGGCCTGCCTACACCGTATCATGCATATGTCTTACAAAGTCTTGAAGATATCGGTCTTTGAAAAGCCCTGTAGCGATTAGCCAAATTTATTCGCGCGTTTGTTTTTCTAAGCGCATAACGTCGACGTTTGCGTGGCTTCGTGTTATAAATAAACGTACGTCAATTGTTGATGCATCAGATAAAATTGTTAACGTCACTTCCTACTTCTCAGAAGTTAAAAATAAGAAACTAAATAAATATTAATTTAACTTGAAAATATCATTATGTTTTTTGAAAGTCTCGTAAATTCTCTCAAAATCTCGCCAAACTAGGACCTGGTTCTAAATCCGTGTGGCATAGCGTAACAGAGAAATCAGAATCGGGCCGGGTGACCGAGGCTAAAAATAAATGCACATAAGCAGAAACATAGTAAGTAAGAAATGTCTTTTTACGTAAATTACAAGCGTATTTTTTCATAATATTGCTCATTTACATATACATGTATTTACACATTTCCGTGGATAAAAACTTAAACGTGTCGTCGTTTGTAAAAAAGTGTACATGGACTATTCCTTGAGGAAATCGTTTTCTTCGCGATAGTATTATTTGTTCCCTTAATCTAACCGAGTTCGTCAATATTGTCTTGCCGTATTAATTGAACATGTTGAAAGGTTGGAAGTATAAGGTGTTCATCTATTGTTTTATGACGCATACGAATGCATTAGATGTGTGCGCAGTACACTGTAAAGTGTACACATGCGTATTATCCATCACATAAATTTAATGCTATAACAAATACAGAAAGTTAAGTTTGAGTAATGCCTATTGTTTAACCATTAACTTTTCGGTTGTATTTTTAAACACATTTACCCTATTTAAACGCAAAACATATTATGTTTTGCTTTATTCATCGTGTATTTTATTTACCAAACATTAATAGAATTATAAATCCGTTAATTGAAAACTGAATATTCGGTTATTTGTTTTATAAGAAGTCAGTATCATACAAATACTATGATAATACAAAGGCGTGTGCGTGCGTGCGTGCGTGCTTGTGTGTGAAAATATGTCCAATTTGCCTGAGTGCAGTTTTACAAATAAACGTATTTACGTTAACAAGTGCATATATTATGTAACCATGCAAATATGTTAAAATACATGGACTAACTGAAATTGAAACACATGCGCAAGACAGACACATTAACCACTATTGTACTCATCGTCAATTGTGAAATATAAAGCAAACTTATATCAGATTAAGCGTTACAGAAACAAGCACTCTAATTTAAATTCGACACATGTAAATGTAACAAAACCTATATGTTTTAGGGTAACATAGAACAGAATTATTTTTCCAGTTAATTGAATTGTAAAGTAAGACAAATAACTGCTTTTGTAACTGAAGATTTCAATTTTTACATTGTTATTTATCCCGACTTAGACGCTAATGTTATTATGAATTGCATTCTTCTCAGCGTATTAACTTCCTCCTCTAGAACTTGTAGTCAAATTGATGTGCTCTAACTTTTGTGAAGTCAATGGGTACTTTGTGGCTTTCTATGAGTTTGCTGCCTAGATTTGAGAGGATATATTCATATTTACACTTAACTGTGTTTTTTTTGTTTGTGTGTGGTGGGGTGGGGGGGGGGGGTGGGGGGTGGGGGGTGGGGGAGGGTTGGTATAACACTAGGGTAAGAGTGTAGTTTGGTGTCAAGTGGTACACCTGTTGTTAAGTGTGGTGTCGCATACTTCTCTTCTATTTACATTATTTAATCATCTATTTTTAGTTGGTTTTCAATGCGTACTGTTTTCTAAGTGTCCTGTTCAACTTGTGTGCATACTATTTTGTCACTTGAACTATTTGTGGTCGGTTCACATCATCAAGAATACTGAATTCATCATCATTACATCTGTTTATTCCAAATGGTGTATCGAACTCAGATGGCTGCTATGTATTTGTTTCGCGCAGAGGTTTCAGAGAAAATGTGTTGTTTTATCTCGAGTTGTTGAAACAGACCAGCATACTGCTTCATATGCCCATAAGGACCTGTATCATTACAATATGTGTGCGAATTCTGTAATTCGTCTACGCTAGGGTTACATGTTTGCTGCACTGGTGCTCGTGAAGTACAACAAGTATAGAAAAACGGACGAATCCCAATCCAGAAACGATTACGTTTAAATATAAAGGTAATTTTATATCAATTTAATCGTGCTTTTTTTGCGATGCTTCTCCAATTTAGAGAAGTAATGGTTGTCTGTAATCCATTCTGCTTGTATCCCTCTTCCAGTATATCTAACGATAGGACGGACTTGCGGTGTATCTCACCCCAACACTGCTTCCTAATATGTATCACGAAATCATTGTAATACTGCACTGAATGTTTCATTGTTCATTCTATTTCCGTAAAGAATACCCCGATGTCTACCTGTGTATAGTTGTATAAGCTGTAATTAAAATGAATGTGGTTGAATGCTCATAAACACACTATTTAGAGCCTCTCCGAAGCGAACTGGTGAGGATAAATTGGAATCCTCTAACATGCCCTAAACTAACTAACGAGTATATTCCAATATGGTTCTCTAACGTGCTCGTAGGATATACTCCGAACCACAGACTTCTGAAACAAAGTGGAGCAGTTGAGGCTTGTACATTTGAAGTACACCGTCGTATTTCCAAAGCCACGTCAGCCCCCTAAATGCGTTGTAAAGGCTAATACTGAAATGTATGCTTGTATAAGTGGATAAATGACATTGATTTAAGTTCCCCGACCGTGTTTTGTTCCATGAACATGCTTATGTTTATTAAAATCGAAATCAATACACAACAATAGATATTTACAATTCACACATCGCAATATCTGTCAAAAGCAAGAATACGATTTTATTTGATGACGCATAAAACTTTGAACAGGTAAATTAACCCACAGGTACATGTATTTATCAATTATCTGGCAATAGTTGTGCAGCTATACAATTCAGATTTACCTCATTTCCCCGTGCAGTCACGCAGTGGTAAAAGTAGTATCTACGTCATGCAAATAATACTTATATTTACATATAACTTAGTAGCGGATTTATACATATATGTTTCTCTCCGGGACTGTCAAGAAATGTTCATAAGAGGTTTAAGAGTTAAATTTGTTAATTGGTAATACTACAAAAACAGTGACCATCCATGTTTAAGTAAGTAGGTAAACATCTTCACCTGTTGTTATATTTCTAAAACCAATGATTTGAAACATGTGCAGAGATTGTCTGTTATCTAAGAATATCTAAAATGTTACCATTACATATCAAGTTAGGGGTAGTACATGCAACATAAGATGAAAACATGTATAAAGGATATAAATTAAATTTGAATAAGGATACATAGTTACGATTTGTTTATGCTTTTAATTTTTGATTTAAATGTATTATAGAATTTAAACAACACACTGTTTATGATAACAAAATATGAACACAAATACTATATACTTGATAAGCAATATGGTACGCATATGTTTGCTATTTTAGTGTTTAAGACCAAACATACATTTTTTTTAAATTAATTATAGAAAGTATAGCAACATAACAATTATATAGGTGTACACCTAATGTCTATGTCTATGTTTTCTAACAAAGCAACTTAAATGAAAGTGTTCATCATTCGGATAATCACCGTCAGATTTAAGTAGTTCAAAAATAAATATACCTATAGTAACTTATGATGAGTAATACATTTGTATACTCTTAGTATATATGTTAGACTTTATACCAAGTCTCTTTGACTATGCATTCCTGAGATAACCTCATATTACATTGAATACATCATCATCTCCATCATGTCAATACAGATAGAGAAACTGGTGATGCAGTTAATTCCGTCGGCTCCAGAACAATTGTAAATGTTTGATTCATGTATGAGATGAATAGGAAATGGGGTAAACTAGTTTCGAGCGGGAATGATCAAACAAAGCATGAATGATAATAGCGATTTAAGAAATATATATGGAAAAAGACTGTTTTCCTTGTTTTTCGGAAACTAGTTTACTAAAATATTATATAATTGGGAAAAAAGCAAATGCGTTATAGATATATACACCGTAAACTGACCGTAATCCTCTTTTTTTGAATAATGAACACGTTCGTGCAACAAAGCAAACCGGTTCTTTTGAAAATTGTTAAACTGTATGATTCTCTAGATTTTTTCAATTAAAACAAATAACGTTTAGTTTTAAATGTGTTTTCAAGGAGGTGAAGGTACTTGCAAACATCTATAGTGTCTCAGTATAACAGTTATTCCTCTGTTTGAAAACACACTGACGGTAATTGTCCCTCTGACACGTGTTGTGTATCATGATAACTCTCCAGAGGCATGTTAATGTTGAAATTCTAGCGAAACTTATAATAACATAAGTATTGATTCGCATTTTTGTCAGTAATTTTGCGGTTTTAAGCATCGGAAGTGA
Organism: Cyrtodaria siliqua; assembly: GCA_037043455.1. Classification (NCBI taxonomy): domain Eukaryota; kingdom Metazoa; phylum Mollusca; class Bivalvia; order Adapedonta; family Hiatellidae; genus Cyrtodaria; species Cyrtodaria siliqua. The sequence goes on from JAWPHD010010583.1 coordinate 66,938, forward strand.
ATAGCAAATTAACGCGAGGTCCGAGTACGAAATTCCATATGCCATCCAACTCCTTCTCCAAGAAGCGAAAACGGGCTTGGCTGGGGTATGAAATAACACCTTAACCTCGGCTTAAAAGGTTTGCATCTTGTGAAATTAATATCGTGCTAAAATAAGCTTTCCCGTCGCTCAATGGAATTAAGGTGGGCTACGTAGTGATGATAAATCGAGGTCTTGGGGGAACACAGTTGTGTCTTGTTTTTTTATTTATATACTGAAACGAAAAAGAAACGCAACTCCGGAATGTCCGCTACATTTTATATGTACGATAAGCTGTTGTTATTCGAATGGTGCATGGCTACGTAAGACCTTTCCTTTCGGAAAAAAAGACTAAACAAAAATGAGATATAGAGTCCTATAGAAACCACAGCGTCCAAACGCAATGGCATGGTAGGTCCGCACTGTACTGCAAACAAGGACTTGAAAATACAATGAAAGAGACAATAAACAACAGAAATGGTGGTGAAGATAGGTTCACTGACTTGGAACGGTCAGCAGTCAATAAGGCCTACTGGTTAGCTTGAATCGATTTTATATGCGCACAATCCTCGCTATAATCCTTTCTTCAGCGCCCAAATAGTCAAGACAGTGTAAACAAAACTACATCCCATCAAACGGAATTCTCTAACAATAAAGTCCACATCCAGAGAAACTAACATACAAAAACAAAATTAGAATTCCTTCAAAGTTTCATCATTACCAGAGTGGGCGTTTGCCTCAAGCATGTGGGTAAACCTAGGATGCACAATTTTGCAAACTGTTTACGTTAAGTACAGTACTGAAATTGCTCAATTTTCAAAGAGCAATTTCAACATTTATGAACAACTTTTTTGTTTACGAACAGTAGATAGAAAAGGAACATTTTAACTCACTTTAATTTGAACCACGAACCCCACCTAAAAAAAATAATTGTTTAACTTAAACAGTAAAATGATTTTGAAAAAAGATATAAAAAAATAAATTTAAAAAAAATGAATATGACTTTAAAGAAATAATATAAAGTAATAAATATACAATGCCGAATATGAAAAACACGAATATGAAGGAATTGACCGCCATTGCAAAGCAGCGAGGCGTACGAGGTTATTTTTAAAAAAAGGTGTGCATCACGAAATGCGAGTTGGACCCGGCGCATTATTACACCGCCCCCGGATTATCTTGGGACCCCTGTCTCAAGATCACAGAACTACACCACCTATCTGGATTCGGGTGGGCCATGTTCAAGAATCTTCCTACTGGGGGGTTCGAGTGGATGAATGAGAACAAACTTGAGAAATGGAGTTATCCATGTATGCTAGAAGTGGATTTATACTATCCTAAACACCTTCACTCTCTCCACAATGACTATCCCTTAGCCCCCGAAATATTATTAATAAACGACGTCGAACATCTAGTCCCCAATTTGTATAATAAGGACAAATACGTCGTACACCACGAAGCATTAAAACAATATCTGTCTCTTGGACTCAACATTACCAAGATCCATCGAGGTATTAAATTCGACGAGAGTCCCTGGATGAAACCGTACATGGATTTGACCACCGAGTTGCAGACAAAGGCTACCAACAGCTTTGAGGAAGACATTTACAAGTTGATGAACAATTCCGTGTTTGGAAAGACCATGGAAAAAATTCGCAAACGAGTCGGTATAAGACTCATGACCTCGGAGAAAAAGGCGCTCAAGCTCATTGACAAACCGTACTACAATCACCGGACGATATTCGATGAAACTCTTGTAGCCGTTCACATGAACAAGACAAAAATGTTATTCAACAAACCAGTCTACCCGGGAGCGTGTATTGTCGACCTAAGTAAGATGCTCATGTATGATTTTCAACTACATCAAAAATAAATATAATACCCAAGCTAAGCTCCTCTATCGATACATATGAGATTCGGAAAAATGATTTCTACAAAGACATCACGCCTGATGTTCATAGATTGTTCGACACAAGCAACTATCCCAAAGAGCATTTCTAAGGTATCCCAACAGACGTCAACAAGAAGGTTATAGGCATGTTCAGGGATGAAGCGGGAGGAAAACAGATCACATAATTGGTGGGATTAAGGGTTAAACTGTACGCCTATAAAACAGATAAAGATGTCGAGGAGAAAAAATGCAAGGGTGTCAAGAAGGCTGTGGTGAAGAATAACATTACCTTTGAAGATTACAAGACATGTCGGCTCAGGCAAACTACGATTCACAGGAAAATGAATATGCTCAGAAGTAGGCATCAAGAGATCTACACCGAAGAGATTAATAAAGTGGCTCTATCAGGAAATGATGACAAGAGAGTCATCCTCGAGGATGGTATTCACACTCGTGCGTATGGTTATTTCGAGCCGTTATTAGGCCGTTTCTAATCTTGTATCACCTAGGTGATATAAGATTTCAAAGTGCATACCCGTTTAATTTATACTTTTTCATATATCTTTCCAAGGGTTCTACAAATTATTCCCTTTTCTCAATTTCTAGAATTTTATTAAACATCCATGTCCGTCTCCTCCGAGGTTGTTCTTTCAATAGAAAACAGTTGCTTGAATTCATTGTGATGCGATTTGAACACTGTTTTCTTTTCCTTCATTTTCAGCACATTGCTCAACACAGTGGTTAACACTGGGATAGCACCGACAGCGGATACGGCTAGGATGAGAGCTAATAAAGAATTCGAACTGATGGGACCAAAAACGAACTGAAGCGCTTTATCAATATTCACGTATTTTTGGCCACCCCGATCAAGTGCGAAAGGACATGATCTGCCGGGAACAGAGGATCGATAAAAGCAGATATGAAAAAGCGACTGATCGCCAGTACGATTTTCTTTACTTTGACCAGAATAGGGAACTGATTTAAAAGAACTTTTATGGTATAATAAAATAAACAATGGGAATCTTCAATGATGCATCAACAAGCAGTGGAGCTGGTGGAGGTACCACCCACTTTAATATTGTCTAGAGTCAGTATGCGAGAAAGAAAAACTTGGTCAATCATCTACACACGGGTAGCGGTCAGAAGAGTGTCTTTCATAGCGACTTGGACATTAAGGGGCATAACATTACAAATTTCACGCTTCCAACGGACCGAAATGATGCCACTTCAAAGGAATTTGTTTTCAGAAGTATAACCAAGGCAATACTGGAACACAAGATAGACAAGCTTCTCGAAATGGTAAGCACATTTGACAAAAGCGTAGAATCACATCTAGAAATAGGAGTAGTGAACGATACCATCAAAACGGATAAAAAAGACAATTTAGTCAATTTTAACTTGTTCAAAAAGAGATAGAAGAAGGTCTATCGTGTGTCATTTTGAAACCAGAGCTTGACTTTCCGTTTCCAAAGGTCCATTATCATAATCTTTTTTTCCCAGTTAAATCAACTCAGGATACAATTTAACAGTAAAATGGATACGATGATCGACAGTTAAACGCTTGGTGTCCTATTCAAGACAATTTTGAGCTCGATTTGCGACAGGGGAATTTTCACACATTGATAGGGTTTGAACAAAAAATCATCAGGGAGAATGAGTATGGAACACTATTACCAAACATTACTAATTCGATAGACACGATATACATTCACTGCGACTTAACGTATAATTCTATTGTGGACGGGACATCCAGCGACACCATTTACACTGTGAGAACAGCGGGCCTGTCGAGGTCTTATCCTTTCAAAGACGACCGATAAGAGTCGGATTTGCGAGGTCAATAAACAACCATCAGCGCCATTAAGATACACATCACAGATCCATTGGTGAGAATAATTAATCTCAATGGGGTGGACACCAGTTTCAGATATATTTTAAAAGAATTAGCCTGAGTAAAATAAAACTATGGCTCGCGTAAACAAAGTGTATGACATTCACAAAGGGATGTATGTCTATGTGGATAGAAAGACGGGAAGCGGATTCATGGATGGTATTACCTCTGTGGGAAAGAGAGTGTTTTCAGATTCTGTCAAAATGACAGGAAAGAAGATGTTGGAAACCGCTGGAAAGCAAGTCTTAGAAAGCGGATCTAAAGAACTCGGTGATGAAATTGAAAAAATGGCTGCGGATAAAATAGTGTTCATCATCAAACCTAAACCCAAACCCAGATATGGTGATATCATCATGAGAGAACTTCAAAATATGAGTGAACAGGATGTTGACTTGAGTGAACAGGACTCTGAGGATGTTGACTCGGAAGTCAACAGAATTTTATGTGGTTCCGGAACGAAGTTAAGTGTCCGAAAACGACTTGACATATTATTATTGTAATTTTCTTTCGCCAACATTGGCGAATGAGAATTCGTATTCCCAAAGTTTTCGGATAATAATTATACCATTCCCCAATTTTTCAGTTGAGAATTTTCATTCTCCAATTTTGTCAGATGAGAATTTTTCAATATTTTTCAAGATTAAAAACCTGGTTTAAAAATTGTTTTCGTTATGTGAAAAAAAGATGTTTAGAAGCCAAAAAACTATGTGCAAGATATGAAGAAACGCCTATCCGGCTGGATACTCCAATCATTCGACCAGGAAATGGCGCGAGGCAACAAAAAATGGACACCAAATTGCGATTCAAGATAGGACATCCTATTTCGATTGGTACAACGCTTTTTTCGAGATTGACTTCCAAGTCAATAAGCTCGCAGATCGTGCCGCATATGCTCATGCAGATGATATAATCGCACTCATCAACGATGCATCGTCCCTGATTGATAGTTTACAAGTGAATGGAATGGAATGAATGGTGTTTTACGGCACGTCGACACATAAATAGGTCATATTGTGCGCACAAATTGATAAAAAATGAAGAAATGAAGTATTAACTAAAAATTAATGTAACTATATAAAAATAAAACTATTAAAAAATAGGGGATGATAAGGTGTAATATAAACTATGTATGTACATCAACAAATGCCCGTCAACGGGTATATCAACAAGTAAATATATATAAGAACACATTATAATGATTTATATAGTCTGATCTCTTTTAGGAAATCTAAAACAAAACTAAAATCTATAGTATCAAATAACTCTTTCATAGTATTAACATTGTAGTACCTTTGACGCATAGGATCAAAGTCTACACATTCCAATAAGATGTGTTTGACCGTTAACGGTGCAAAGCAGGGTATACATTCTGGTAATTTCTCAGCTTGTAATAAATATGAATGAGTATAACGTGTATGCCCTATCCTGCAGCGGGCTAGGAGAACTTCTTCTCGACGAATGGGTCTACTAGAAGAACGCCATTCCCCAAGTAACGGTTTAATTGAATGGAGTTTATTGTCAACTGACAAATCCCAAGCGGCTTGCCAAGAGTTACGAACAAATGTGTTAATACAACTTTTAAAATCAGTATAAGGTAATTTAGTATTAGATATATGTAAACCATCTCTATCATTACCACGTATTCCTACATGGCTTGGAAGCCAGCAGAAATTAATAACATTATCAACTATAAGAGAATTGTACTTTTCTAAAAGCTGAAGCACAACTGGGTTATCATGTTTCATATTACCCAGTGCTTGAAGAGATGAAAGGAAATCAGAAAATATTACAAAATGGTCATCATCAGATTCCTGAATATATTTTAAGGCAAGTTCAATTGCTTTAAGTTCAGCTGAAAAGATAGAGGCCTTGTCAGGCAGGCGGCTCTTTATGCTGTGTTTGTGAATAACAGCTGCTGCAGCTACCTTATCTCCATCTTTAGAACCATCTGTGTATATATGTTGAAATTTACTGTATTTCGATTTAATTTCATTAACTTTGCTTTAAAAGACAGTAGGTTTTGTATTGGATTTGTTACTATTACAAAGATCAAAAATAATTGTTGGTGTTTCCAAAGTCAGCGGTCGAATTTGTGGTACTTTGTACATGGCAATTAAATTTAGTTCGATTTCAGTGTCCCTTAGTTTTGGTGTAATACGAAGACCAAATGATCGAATGGCCTTCGGTTTTCGATCAAAAAGAGGTTCATAACTTGGATTAAAAACATTATCGAAAGTTGGGTTTGAAGGGTTAGACTTTAATGTAATGGCGTATTGTAGGGCTCATTTGTCCCGTCTATGAGACAGTGATGGTTCATTAGCTTCAACATATAGACTTTCGGCTGTTGATGTACGAAAGGCACCTAAGGAAAGTCGTAATCTTTGATTATGTATAGGATCGAGCATCTGCAAGTACAACTTGCAAGGCGATCCATATACTATCGAGCCGTAGTCCAGCTTGGATCTGATAATAGATCTGTAAAGTCGCAAGAGGACTTTACGATCCGCTCCCCAGTTAGTGTTTGCAACAACTTTAAGTAAATTAAGAGCTTTAAGGCACTTGGCCTTCACGTATTTAAGGTGTGGTATAAACGTCAATTTACGGCCGAAAATAAGACCAAGGAATTTTGTTTCATCAACTACTCGTATTGGTAACCCATTCAGTGTTAGATGAGGGTCTTCATGATGTTTACTTAGTTGACAAAAGTGCATACAATTAGTTTTAGATTTAGGAAATTTAAAACCATTTTCATCCGACCAGGTCTGAAATTACAGCGATTAGATATTCTTTTTTATGAAAGCTTCCCTAATAAACGATTCAAATCGAATGAGATTGTCGATTGTGCCTCGTTGGCGCCGGAATCCACTTTGATACTTTGTTATCAGTTTGTTGGACTCCAGGTACCAAACGAGTCTCTCATTAATCATTCGTTCCATGGTTTTACATATACAACTCGTTAAAGCGATTGGGCGATAATTTATTGGGTCCGTATGAGTCTTTCCAGGTTTTGGGACTGGAAAAACGATTGCTTCCTGCCAAGAATCGGGGAAGTTTCCCGTCACCCAAACCTTATTAAATATGTCAAGAAGGATAGAGAGACAGGATTCAGGTAAATGTTTTAATAATTGGTAATGGATAACATCAGGACCAGCTGATGTATCATGAGGCTTTTTAACGGACTCTCGGAGTTCTTTGAGAGTGAATAGTTTATTGTATTTCTTCAAGTTTTTCGACTTAAAGTTCAGCTTCTTCTGTTACAGAACTAGAATTACCTTTACCGCTTATTTTCCGGACCATGTCCCATGTCTTCTTAAGAGATGAGCGAGAATTCAGCCTAGAGACGTAAGATCTCCAGGATTTCCTCCTGTTATCCTTAATAGTACGATGGGCTTTCGCACGAAAAACTCTAAAGTTATCTAAATTTGTTTGAGTTAGCCGCAAATTAAAAATATTTAATGCAGCTTTACGATCGCTGACTGCCTTTTTGCAGTCATCGTCGTACCATGGTATATTTGGGCGTTTAGGATTTGACGAGGTTTTTGGAATAGTTTGATCAGCTATATCTTAAAGAGTTTTGGTAAAAAGAGCAGTTGCGTCTTCGACATCTCGGAAACGGAAGACTTTAATTGTTCCTCGCAAAGAGATTGAAACGTAGTTCAATCAGCCTTGCGAAGTTTCCATCGTTGCGTTTTTTCGAGAAGTGGAGGGCCGATATTTTCAAGAAATATGGTGAAGTGGTCACTTCCACAGCGGTCGTCTCCAACACTCCACGAATAATCCATCAAAGCGTTGAATCGCATATTGTTAAATCAATGGAAGAATGAGAGCCTGTAGCAGGATGTTAATAAGTATGTGACTTATTATTAAAAAGACACAAATTGTTTTTGGCTAAGAAATCGTCAATTTGCTTGTCTTTATCGTTTATATCTTTACAACCCCAGATGTAGTTGTGTGCATTAAAATCGCCCAAGAGTATAAAAGGTGATGGCAATTGTGCAACTAAGTGAATTAGATCTTTAGGGTCTAGTGCAGAACTAGGTGGTAAATATAAGGAACATATTGATATGACTCTGTGCATAGTTTGCAAATTTGTTTTCAACGCAACAGGTCTGTGAGGAATGTTTCGATTAACGACTATCGAAACTCCACCAGTCCCCGTGTCCCCGGTATCTCAAATATGATTGTATAGTGAGTATTGTTTAAAAGATACCTTATCACTTGTCTTCAAGAATGTTTCTTGAAGACAAAGGGCAATAGGGTTGCGTTCATTTAAAATTTAGCTGATTTCACCATAATTTGGTTTCAAATCTCGACAATTCCATTGAATGATCTTATTAGTGTTATCCATTATTTAGCGCTTAGGCGATTTTTAATTTTATTTTTATTTTTGGCCTTAGATTTAGGAGAGGTCTTAGGAGACTCAAACAGCGACATCTCCACTGATGAATCCTCCTCCCTGGAAGAAGTCAGCTGAAGTGGCACCTCAACTAACTTTTCATGAGAGGATGGAAGTGGCAGTGCTGCTGCTGGCTCTGAAATGTCCATGAGCTGTTCGAATTTGTTATGTAGCTCAATAGGGCCGTTAGACACCTTTGGCTGCTCCTTGTGCTCCCTAGTTAGAGAAGCACTAGGCTTTCCAACTTCCTTAGTTGGAGCAGCACTAGGCGTTCCAACCGAGGGAGTATTAGGTCTCACGACTGGGGAACTACTAGACTTCACAGTCTTAGAAGGTCCCGCTTTCCAATTCTGAGAAATTGACGTGCTCTTGACATTGCCAGAGCTTGCCGATTTTGTGTTTGATTTAAATAAAAACAGTTTGATTAGGTGAAAAATGTAATTTTGGTTTGTTTAGTTGTATTTGTTGACTTTTGTTCGGATTTGATACTGAGGAAGTATTCTTTGTATTTTGAATTTCTGACTGTGGTTCGTATTGAGTACTTGCTGCATTCTATGTGTGTTGCTTTTGTTTTGAGAATAGATGCGTAAGAGGTCGGACTTGAAATTTTATATTTTTCCTAAATCAATTTTCGTGCTTCTGGAAAGGGAATGTTTTGTGTATATTTAACTGTTATGATTTCTTTTTCTTTTTTGAATTTTTCACATAATTTTGAATTTGCGTGATGTCCTAGACCGCAGTTGGTACATTTAAGGGCGTTAGGACAATCTGGTTCGTTATGCTTGAATGCAGACTCGCCACATTTACCACAACGTTCTTTTTTAGTACACCTGGAGTTGTGGTGCCCAAAGGCTTGGCAATTGTAGCAACATGACGGGTTTGGAATGTAGGCGTCAGCATGTTATTGCAGATATGCCACCTTTATAGTTCTTGGTAAGACGGGTGTTGCAAATGTAATTTACAAGTGAAGCAGAATGGAAAGACCGTATACGATGGGAATGGCCTATACAGATTCGTCAATGTAAAGAATCTGCTCGAAATGTGTGGTGACTACGTGAAGACTACAGGTTCGAGCGAATACGTCTACCTGGACACTACAGATGTGGCAGAATCCAGAATTGATGAAGCTGGTTACAACACAGGATTTACGGCTCGCAATGCATTGATTGGGAATAACAACCACGTAAAAGCCACCATTCCATTAAACAAGTACTCGTTCTTCGAGAGTCTAGAAACAGACATGCTTCCTCTCAGCCAGATTCAAATCACTCTACAACTCACGGACGATAACGTTCTGGTACACAAAATAGCCGCTGTTGATGATGCTCGTGTGGTCATCAATAAACTCGTTCTGTGGGTACCCAGGATGATTTTCAATGCTGAAGGCATGTCATACGTCATGACAAACCACATGACATCAACTAGGTAGACATACCTCCGCGAAATGATACAAGAGTTTGGAAGTAGTATTCAAGGGGATTCGTCCTTTATAATAAGTGCTGGAGTCAAGAATCCCAAGCATGTGTTTGTGCACCTCCAAGAGTAATTCCCAGGTGGAAAATCTTCACCAGTTGGACACTTTCAAGTTCAATGCTAACAACAACAACTGCTCTCTGCAAACGGCGAGACTAGAGGTAGGTAACGAGATATATTACCCAGAAACTGAGTACAGTCACGATAATATTATGAGAATATTCCTAGACGTCATCAACTACTCGTACAAACAAAACGACAAGAACACTGGTTCACACCTCAACACATCCAATTTCAAATCTCTCTTTGGAATGCTCTATTTCAATCTGAATTACGAACCTGATGAGGATGGTGTTGATTCCAAATAGCTCAGCCTGAAATTCAAGTAGAACATCCCACCCACTGCAGAGTACAAGGTATATGCTTTTCGTCTTGAACGAAGAAGATATTGTTATTGATAATTTAGATCGTGTAAAAATTGAAATTATTGGGTTAAAGAAATAATGTAAAGTAATAAAAATACTATGGAATGTATATATACAATATACAAAATACGGTACGGCTTCTATTATTCCAGTAAAGGGATGTAGAGTTAGTAAATAAAACATAAAAACGAAGGGGTTGACAAAGGATAAGTTTAATAAATACCAGTTATCTCTAATTTTAGACCAACAGATGGTGGAGGATTTTAAGAAAATAGAAGACGACATAAACAAACGTCTTGCACTAGAAGTAAAAAGGCAATCCTATTGCAATAGTGTACGGTAATTTAATTTATCCAAAAGTAAATGTTTCGGATGTTGGTCGTTTTAAAAATAAAACTGAAGAAGTTACAGTTACGATAAGTATTCGCTCCATATATTTAGGTGATAAAAATAAAGCGAGTGTACAAATGTATGCATGCGAAAATATTTTTTTATATCCAAAATGCGTATGAACACCGAAGTTAATTGACGCTCAGGTTAAAACATGGTCAACTGACGGGAAACTTTCCGCTCATGTTAACCCCCACACAGTATCGGTAAAGCTCGACGAAATGGTATTGGCTTGGATCTCACCCTTTTGAAAACACAAATGAGAGATCAGGTGAAGAACGGAGGATTTCTTGGGGCGCTAATGGGGCTGCTGACTAAAACAATATTGCCGGTAATTGCCAAAATCGCGCCTAAAATTCTAACACCGCTTGGGGTTGGAGCATTGAGCGGAGTTTCATAACTATTTGAAAGTGGAATTATCGCAATTCCACACCATAAATAGGACAGGCTGATGAAATCGAGCGGGTTGACACCTTCTCAGGAAAAGATATTGGCATACAGCAAGGGAGACTGTTGCATAACATTGACACCACAACAACAACAAAATGGCGGATTTTTGGGGATGCTCGCATCACTTCTAGGATCGGGCCTGCAAGTCGATAGAGGGAGAGGTTGATGGGTTGAAAAAAAAGTAGAATTTAGGCACGAACCTATATCGAATTTCGACGTGTCAGAGTGGGTGAAGGTACTTAAATAAAACATTTCTAGGGCATTTTCAGTAAAGTTAAATTTGCCGGGACATTCCAAGCCTTAAGAATGCGGGATCATTAATCTAGACGAATTCGGTGGGTTTGGGTACTCATTGGGTGTTACTCCGCTAACCATTACCTTGATTCATTCGGGTTACGACCACCAGAGGAAGCACTAAAGTATCTACGAGGTGAACTGAAATACAACGATATACAATGTCAAGATAAGAGAAGTGTGCTTTGCGGATATTATTGTCTTTTTTTCTCAAACAGTTACAAGAAGGATATAGTGCGTACGATGTGTTGTATAAACTGTTGACTCCATTCGATCCAATCGAAAACGAAACTGTTTTAAAACAAAATGATACTCATATGTAAAATATGTTATTGCACCAAAGAGAAGAAAGTCACTCCAAGCGTTAATCCGCACTACGTGAGAACAACAAATAATAAGTTAATGATGAAGTCTACGTGTTCGTCTTGCGGTATCACCAAGACTCAGTTTGTAAAAAAACACGAGAGGTGAAAACACTCGCGGTGGAAAAATAGACATTCACACGGCCATGCTTCCGCTGCTACACCAAAAGGGACTTACTCTTTTCGGATACAAATACTGCGGACCGGGTAATCCCCTAGAAGCGGGTCAACAGAAAACAAAAACTAGACGCGGTATGCATGAAGCACGATTATTGCTACGACCAAAATCCCGGTAACAAATCAAAATTTGACAAGGACATGTTGTCCGATTGAAACACCACCAAGTCGAAAACCTTGGGTGAAGCAATGGCTAAAAGTGTGATCGTGAGACCAGTCATTGGTGTAAAGCAGAAACAAGGTCTCGGGGTCACAAAAAAAAGCTTTGAGTGATAAGTTAGCGGATGAAATACATAAACCCATCAGGAGAAAATTCCCACAACGTCGTGTCCTATCGAGAGGAATCGATGAGATATGGTTTGCAGATCTGATTGATATGCAAGCATTTTCCAAGTATAACAAAGGCGTAAAATACCTCTTGACTGTCATTGATGTATTCAGCAAGTACGCTTGGAAGGTCGAATACCCAATAAATTATGGGTGGATCAGGGTGTTGAGTTTTGTAAAAAAAACTTCAAAGAGATGCTCGAAACCCGCAATATTAATACACATGTATGTATCACACCTTTAATCAAGGGAAGGCCGTAATCGTAGAAAGATTTAACCGAACATTAAAAGAGTGAACATATGAATGTGAAATACTTTACGGCAAATAACACCAACACGTAATTGGAGGTACTGACAGGTTTGTTAAACAACTACAACAACACAAAACATAGCAGTATTAAGATGACCCCGAATGAAGCGAGTCAAAAGGAATGATTTATTGGATACGTTTAAAACGTCGTCTAAATGTAGAACATCAAACAGTGTTACCTAAATTCAAGTTTGGTGAAAAAGTACGCATCAGCAAGTACAAACGAACATTCGAAAAAGGCTATACTCCTAATTGGACGGAAGAAATATTCGTCATTGTCAAGATTCAATTATCTAGTACCATCACGTGCATTCTCAAAGATTGGAATGATGAACCCATTTCTGGACGTTTCTAGGAATTACAAAAAGCGAAACAAGAGATCTTTAGAATTGAAAGGTAATCAGACGTCAAAAGAATAAAGCGTTGGTAAAATGGAAGGGATATGATGATTCCTTCAACTCTTGGGTACCGTTGAAAGATATTCGAGATTTATAATTTTCAGTCTTTTTGTAAGATTGAAAATCAGAGTAATTCAACCTTCAACTTCCACTTCATAAAATGTTCCTGTTGTTTTACATTTTATAGTTTTATACAACTTGACTACTGCTGGATTTATTTCGAAATGTTTAGCACATTGATATATCGATTTGTGGTGTGGAATTTCACCGGTGTCAACATTTTTAGTTTGTACCGATTTTCTTTGATTTTGAATATAACTTAGAAAAGTAAAATCACGCTTTTGATATTTTGCTGGAACATCTTCTGCTTCTAATTCCAACAAGGATTTCAACTCTGATTTATGCTTTTTTGAATAACCAATTAACCCTCGTTCTTTCGCCATTGAGAGAAGTTCTGGTCGGAGTACCTCTGCTACATTCATTTCAGAAATGGGAGCATCAATCAATTGTACCGCTGCAGGTGGTGGCGTAGGTGGTTCTTGTCCCAATTTGGAATAACCGTGCTGCTTAGCAAAGGCGTAGTATTCCTCCATGTAGTTATTCGCTGAAAATGCTAACGCTTGTAATGCTGCAGCACATGCGGCTGGTACATTCAATTCAGGAATGGGAGCATCAATCAATTGTACCGCTTGCGCTTGTGCTTGTACCGGTGCTGGCGTTTGCACGTTCATTTCAGGAATGGGAATATGTACTGCTTGTGCTGGCGCTTGTTCGAATTTTGAATAACCTCGTACGCCTGGCTGCTTAGCAATGTCTGTCAGTTCCTTCATATTCGTGTTTTTCATATTCGACATTGTATATTTATTACTTTACTTAAGTGATATTCATTTTGTTTGTTTTTTCAAATTTTTTTTCTTTAAGTTAAAATCAATAGTTTAATTGATGTTGGTTTTTTTGGTGGGGTTCGTTGTTCAAATTAAAGTGAGTTAGAATGTTCCTTTTCTATCTACTACAAACATATTTTGGGATTTCTTTGGAATATTATTTGGAATGAATCGTGCAGTATATACAATACATAGCGGACATTCCCGAATTGCGTTTCTGTTTTCGTTTCAGTATAATGATGTAGTTTTCCACTAAAAATAAGTGTACAAAGAAATATAAAAAGATCGGACAGGGAAAGTAGCATTCAAGGAGGACAGTCAACCACAAAACACAGAAACAAACACGCAAACAGACAAACAAGAAGGCAATAGTAATATAAATGCAAACGACATCACAAACACAAAAGGGTTGACGATAGGGCTACCGCCTTGGAACGGTCAGTGGCAAATTAGGCCACAGGAGGTTTAAACTGGTTATAGGGTGCACCAAACCTCACACTTACCCGACTGTCATCCCATTAAAACAAGACAGTGTACATAATGAAATCCACGCCATGATCTAATCTCTACAAGTCGAACAGGAAATGCAGCTTTCACAGAACACTGAAAACCCAAAAACACGCGAAAAGACAAACATGAATGACAATGTAAACAAAACATAAAGTCATATGACGTCATAAACACAAACAGTGTTGACAATAGGTCTTCCGCCTTGGAACGGTCAGTGACAAAACAGACCGCTGGGAGTTTAAACCAGGTTCTAGGGTGCACCAAACCTCACACTTATCCAATAAAACGGGGCAGTGTATGTAAAGCAATCACCGCCATAAACTATTCTCCAACCAACAAGGCAGCATTAATAGGCAATATAATTAAAATACATATAGTATATATAATACAAAAACACAATAGCCTACTAGTAGAAAGCCACAAAGAAGGTACTCAGTGACTTGGCAGAAACTCACTGTTCTTTAATGCCACACAGCAGTCTTTATACGGTGTCCTTATGGTACTGCTATGTAAATAAATTACCTTATTTTTGTATTTTATTTAGTAATTTCACTAAGAGTCATATGTGTTAGATAAAACATGCATACGTAATTAAAAATGTATTTATTACACAGAATAAGACCGATTTTCCTATAAATATTTACTTCTTTAAATTGAGTGTTATTTTCTTTTAATCGAATTATAAAAGCTAATATTATAACTTTATTGAATCAGATATGTTGTATACAATTTATCATATCGAAAGTCTTAAAGTATATACCTTTTCTCCCATGACGCCATAAAACCAATATAACCGATGTTTAAAATGTGACAGGATAATTGTATTTCACTCCTACAAACACATGAATAACTAAAATTTAAAACATTAAAGCACTTCAGTTGCTCGAGTGTTGCCTATTTGAAATTGAAACATATTTGTGCTTCTGTTATTGCACGTGCTAACGTGCATGTGCTAACGTCATAACATTAGGAGAATATATTAACAATACAAACTGATCTAACTAAAATATAATGTATTTGAAGCTTTTTAATTAGTTTGACATTTTTAGTATTGAATTCAATTTCTTTAAAATTAAAAACTTGAAGATAATCTTTACATTGTTAATAAAAAAAGCAGTCGGCCATGATTCCTATATTTCCAAACAGTAAAGCAACATGTTGGTGGACTGCGTGTTGTGAAACCAAAATGCCATGTTCGACTTGTGTATCTACTTATACCGAAGCGAAAAAGAAACGCAACTCGGGAATTTCCGCTATATATTGTATATACTGCACACTTAATTCCACATAAAATTCCAAAAAGTCCAAAGATGTTTGGTAAAAAAAAGGCTGCAGTTAGTTAGAGAAAGGACAAACGTGTGATGTTGTAAATGTTTTAATAACGGTACCCATTATAACAAGAAATTCTTAAATGTTGAAAGTCCTCTTTGAACTTTGAGCCATTTCCGTAATGTAGTTAACCAGGGACTGTAGATAGACGGGGATGTGCAACGCGCTATATAACAGTAAAAATATCGATTTTTTCAGTGCCGTAGACATTTACGGATTATCTACGCAAAGGAGATCGATAATAGCCGATAAGTGACCTAAACGGTCAGGCTCGTCTTTAATTACAAACAGTGTGCGTACTTACTGACTACAGCTCTTAATTAAGTTTGCATGTCTTTAAACAAATAATAAATCAAAGAAAATGATAATTTTATAAATACGTTTCTGATGTGGGTTAGTTTCAAAATCAATAATTCTCTGCTACTATGATGATAATAATCTAATCAAAAAACGATATTGTAAAAGGTACACTTAGAGGTTGCGTATGCAGTTTTTAATTCACAGACAATATGGTACCTGTATAAGTTCAATACTGATTTCAGTCAAATACATTGATAGATAAAGCCCTGAATTAATGCTGGTCCGCGCTGGTTGTTGTTTACAAATTCAGTCATTGTTTTTAACTATTTTTTATTTAATATCTAAAGTCACTTATATAAATTGTATTCACTGACAACTGTCATCTGTATCTGTCATAAACTTTGACATGTGTACTATCGATAATCAATCTACGTCTGTGTAAGCATAACAAATCAACTTAATATGAATATGAACCTACTGAACCATTACTGTTTACAAGAAAGTTATATATAGAACTCTGGTTAAATATGATTAAAATTCAGGCACTTATTTAAGTGTAATCTGCATAATTTCAGAAATGTCAAACCACACCAATACAATCACATGACCATTACTGGAATAAATAATTCATGTTTTACTCATATAAATGTTCGCTGAATTGGGAAATCGTTAACAACCAACACCATAAGACGCTGTTTTCCAACTGTTTTCCCGCTGTTTTCATATTTTCTTTTGTGTGCCATTGCTGACCAAATATCTCCGTAAGTTTGTATTACAAAGTAAATTAAACATAACATAAACAACGAAAAACACAATTACCAGATCAATCTGAGAAACAATAATCAGTGAGCATCAATAATTACTGAGATATTTGCGATCTGGTTACACATTTTTATAAGCAGAAACCAGCGTGCCAGTTACCAACAAAAATGGCGGCTGAAGTCTCGGGACGGTCCCGAATTTACGAGATTTCGTCTCGTTTAATAATTATGTAATATAAACGGGTCCTGATTTAACATAACGTTTTGCAAAATGTTGAATCCTAAGTTTTTCTCACAGTCTTGAGCCAAACGCGTACTCTGTCAATAATGAAACTTTGATAGCTTACTATTTGCTGTGTTATGTGTTGTTTTAGTATTGTTGTTCCGAAAAGGAAATGTCTTACATAGCCATGTACTATTCGCTTAACAGCAGTATATTGTGATATTGTACATACGATATATAGCCGAAATTATCAAGTTGCTTTACTTTTTTGTTTCAGTATAGTTGTATTATACAGATACAGCCCTTACTCAAAGGTATGTATTTTTATTGATCTGATAATCACTATATACAATTAATGAATTCAATGGTTAACTTTAAAACAGACATTGTTTGTCGTATGGCTTTGTACATAACTGTTTTAAAGTCATTAATTCATTATTCGTAAAGAGAGATTATCAGATAAATAAAAATGCATATCTTTGATTAAGGGCTGTATACGTAAGCGATGTGTATATCTTTAAATGAAGGCTATTTTAACTGGCGTTGTGCGAAGTTTTAATACAGAATATAGAATACAGAATGAATGAATGAATGAATGTTGTTTTACGGCACGTCGACACATAAATAGGTCATATTGTGCGCAAAAACTGACAAAATATGAATAAATGAAGTATTAATTAAAAATTAATGTAAATATATCAGGATACAAGTATTAAAAAATAAGGGATGACATAGTAGTAATATAAACTATATATGTAAATCAACGAATGCCCGAAAACGGGTATATAAAAAAGTAATTATATACAAGAACATATTATACTGATTTATAAAGTCTGATTTCCTTAAGGAAATATAAAACTAGACTAAAATCTATAGTATTAAATAACTCGGTCATAGTATTAACATTGTAGTACCTTTGACGCATAGGATCAAAGTCTACACAAATGCAAATGCTGTTTTCAAAATTGCAATAATGAGAGTGTTATAACCATGTAAAATGGTTTCAGCTGGAACTCATATATAGCTGAATTATTAATTGTCTTGCTTCTTTTTTAATGCTTTAATAATATATAGAGCAAGATTGTTCACAATCTTCTCGTTTGTAGAATTTAATAAATCAATAAATGTAAACATGCTTCGTTTCTCATGAAAATACTCTGTAATGTATTTTATCCGTAAGTCTTTGTAAACAGCATAAATTAAAATAAAATGGTACTCGTCCTCTTGATCTCCACTAATGCACAACTCACAACGTCTATTTTCTATCGCAATGTTTCTATGTCTTCCTTTTTTCAATGAACAAAAGGTGTAATGACAGACGGATTGTTGTAATTGCATACCGGTGACTCCTATTTTTCACACTGGTTAAATAGTTTGACATTTCAAACGTTTGTTTTATTTCTCTAAACAGTCTCAGAGACGTGCACATGTTCATTTTTCTCTCCAGTGTGAAATAAACGTGTTTTAAGTCTCATTTTCAGCAATGGAGTAACGCTATTTATATTAACTGTGGTTGAAAACAACCAGAGTTCACCAAAACCAAGTCCATGCAATAACACTTTCACCTTATGTGCCCAGTTATTAATTATTCTCCCACTGGGTAAACATAACGTTATAAGTAGCATTACGTATTACAATTATCATTTCTATTACAAGCTAAATTAAACCAATACTTTATAATTCTAACTTGTCTTTCTATTAACAAAGGAAATCGACATGTCTCTCCGCACAGGGATGAATTGTTTGTAGACATGTTTACGTTAAGTATCCATTTTAAAAACTTCCCGTGAACTCCGGTAATGTGTTAGTGGGTTCAGTCAAAAACGTGTATCCATGTTTTGCCACTTTTAACAGAGACGACGACTTCTAAATCACTAATTAACATGTCGATGTGATTACGTAAATAAACAAACAACGTGCACGTGCATTAAGTGATCGCAATTAAGGCGATTACATCATAAACAGGATATTTGCATATCAATGAATATACATAATGACTGTAATGACTTTTTTTTGTATTTATATAAAAAAAAATGTTGCTTAATATTTGTAACCTGCCATGCATTCTAGGTGGTTGGCACATATAGTTTTTTATAAATTATACTACCGAAGCCTCTTTGATACAACACAAATAAAACATGTGTAAAAGCACAAATAAAGAGAAAACCATAGACTCATGAACTTAACCATATTGACAGATGCGTGTTCTACTAATTGCGCTCTGGTAAAAAGGTGGTTAAACTAAAAATACAAAAATTGAATGTGACAGACCACAACATTCAGAAGCCGATTTAATGAAGGCACCATAAGTTACTGACACGTAGTAATTTCGGATTCACGTTCATACTATTGAACAGATAATTTCATAAAAATGCCCCGACGTCTTGCCCTGGTATATTTTAGGTAATGTAACATATGCAAATAATGCTATGAGTATGATTCAAGAGACAATTAGATATACTCAGTTGCAAAAGAAACTGGACACTTTGGAAATTTACTTTACACCCTATCCTCTTTATCAAGCGACAGTCCCTTAACGATTCGACCTATTGAAAAACAAATGAAAACATATTGGCAATGGAATGATAAACCCGATGGTACCAAACATGGCATATTCATTTTGGAATTTGTCAATTTAATTGTAAAAACACTTTATACAATTAAATCTAAACACAACTCAGTGTTCATTTTCTTTAGCAATTGAGTATCTATTAAAACACATACTACCTCCATCTGGACAGTAATAATAAAAGAAGAATCACATGGCTTTGCAATTACGCAAACTGCATATAGTGTTCATCTCATAGTTTGTCTATTATAGCTTGTTTGATATTATTACTTTTATTTTTTAACATGTTTAAAGAAATAAACTTGCCAAATAACGACAAAATTTAAACTAAAAAAAACGTTTATCAAAACTCTATCGATGTTTAGGTCATATAATAATGTGTATGTGCCGATTAAACGTATATGTATATTCATTGGTTCTTAAAGTACCCGTTTATATGCGTAAAATGAATCTTTAGTTGGCAACTCTTATATTCGACACTTCAGTTTTTTGGGTTTGGCCTGGCTAATTAAAGCCGTTCATATTGTGTCTATAGAGTTTGGATTCTCAAAATATATAAGATATATACATACCTCGTGATCAAGAAATTTAGTGTACATGTGATGCAAACGTTGACTGTTGTTGGCAGCTACTTTAGTAATACGTTATGTTACTTTATATATTGTCTAAATGCATCAATTAAATTCTAATGTAGTTTTATTACGTATCTCTGGTTCTGCAGTTGTTTTGCTCTTATACCAGTTTAACGTATTAGCGTAAAATAATAGATGAACAGACTGGTTATTTGATGTTACATACACTTGTTTATATGAAACATTTAAAACAGTCATAGTTTATGCCTATTTATGTTAGCCATGCTGCTCGATTATAACCAGAGTTGTTTATTTCCAACAAAGTCGTATACCTGTTAGAATGGCGTTTAGAACCATAATGCATCAGCACATCACTGTTAAGCGTAACAACGTCTTTAATGGATCAATACTGAATTATATTATATATTCTGTGATGAATTATAGAAATTTCCCAGTTTGAGAAAGTCTATAACATATCCCTTCCTCTACTGTGCTATCTCGCCTAGTGCGCAAGATAGCACAGTAGCCAAATGTTATGAACTAAACGATAGACGTCATGATATTACGTCATGAATTGACGTCATAATATTACTCCGCACTGTCGCCAAAGGAGTGATAGAAAAAGGAATACTTGTGTCAAAAGACGATTGGAAAGAAAATCATCACAGAATATATATTATATAGTTTAATTAACATTTTTGTCGTGATACGTAAAGTAATTCACTCGTGAGAAATATTCTTGCGATATAGAAACTCGTGCGAAAACGCACTCGTTTCTATATCGCAAGAATCTTTCTCACTCGGGAATTATTTCCCGTATCACTTCAACAATGTTAATTAAACTCTGTATCAGTATCAGAGTAAGCTTGCAACGAACCTAATATAGCTGCCTTTGCAGTAGAATACCACGTACGTCAATGCTAGAGGATGTGAGAGGTGTAGCTTCTTACAACATTTCTCATGAACAGACTCAATAAAACCGAGTCTACTACTTTATTCTCTTGGTTGTACTTGTTGCTTCCAAAGGATCTCCTTCATCAGTATTTATTTGCATAGAAATACAAAAAAATAAAGAAGAAGCGTTCATGTACGATACATGTAACAGCTATTAAATAACACTAATTAATTAATTTACCATCATATGTCACCCATTATTTGCCTATAGCACCTTCTTACCTATCACAGACATGTTAGCCGAGTCGATAAAGCATACTATTTATTGTTAGACAGTTTACTGTGCTATATGCCAACCTAAAGCATACTAATTATTTTTAGACAATTTGCCATGACATTGTTTACATACATGACACGACATGACATGCTGTTTGTCCGCGTATGTTGTTATATCCTCAAACACAACAAAACATAGATATTGGTCAAAACTGCCCACCTAATAATATGTCAATATTATTATTTTGTGAATTTCATGTTTTTCATTTATATATACACAGCTTTAGTGCCTATTAATGCTGCCTGGTTGGTTAGAGACTAGTTCGTGGCGGGGATTTCTTTATTTACACTGTCCCGTTTTATTGGGATGACAGTAGGGTAAGTATGGGGTTTGGTGCACCCTAGAACCTGGTTTACACCCCCAGCGGCCTTTTTTGCCACTGACCGTTCCAAGGCGGTAGCCCTATTGTCAACCCTTTTTGTGTTTGTGACGTCATATGCCTTTATTTCTTATTAACATCGCCATTCATGTTTGTCATTTGCGTGTTTTGGGGTTTCCTGTGTTCTGTGAAAGCTGCATGTCCTATTCCAATTTTACACTTATTTTTTTATTAGAGACACGGCTGAACTTCAAAAAAACGAAACTAAAATTAGTTTAACATCATGTTTTACTAGCATTACAGTAGTAAAACATGATGTCAACGTAATTTTAGTTTGACATATTTTAGATTAGAAACATCGAAAGCTGCTCTCCAAGTACTTAACTAAATCCTATATACCCAGTTGTATAAGTGTTATAATTTAGTTCTAAGAAATTACATCGACTTGTTTCCTTACGAGGTGCTCTCCTTGATACGAATGCAACAACTGATATGTTAATATGAACATAGAAAGCAGATGCTCAATACTTACAATTACTAGTATTCTGAGAAACAGAACAGATGTGGACGATGTAGGTGATAATGCTGCACTATGTGCAAAACTCTACGCAGAAGCAAACCTTAATACGTTAGCGGGGAGGATAATAACGATCCCGTCACTGATAGAATATTTCGAAACTATTGTTTGCATGCATGCTGCATATATTCTGTCGAAAGAATCACGTTCTGGGTTTCAGTTAACACAACTCAAATAAACAAATCCGAGGATTTCACGAGGTTATTACACTTATACATATAATTGGAATCCAAAGTAACTAGATACGTCTGAAATTGGAATCGGTTCTTTGATAACCTTGATAAACTGTTCAAATACAATCTGAAGTCATTGGCATCTTTTAAAATATAAGATAAATATATTTGCGGTCACGGTGTTTACACGCACCACAAAACAAATCCTTTGATAATTTGGAATTGGAGGCATTTTGAACTATGATATAATCCATATAACGACCCGACATTTTAACGTGTTTATGTGCATATCTGGATTTAGTGCATTCCACATTTATGTTATGAAATGCATGTGCATTTCCGGTTTTCTGCAGGCACATCGTACAAAGAATTATTTGTTTTGAAAACAATTCATGGCATAATACTGTTACCACTGAAATACATTTACTTGAATGTCAAAATATATTCAATTAAAAGGGAGGTAATTTATGATAAACCAAGTTTCATTGTATTAGAGACGGATTATTTGCAATAAATGGGTCAAATGTTTTATTTCTGATCTTACAAATCCTTCTGCTGAGCTGCATGACTGAAACGCTGAAAAAGTCCGTACATACTGAAACATTACGATATTGATATAAATGGTGGTTAAACTTATATAGCACCAAGTTGCAACGTCGAAAGATAAAGCGTGCGAAGTTTTAACCGGAACGCACTAACTTTGTTCGCATAGTCAATGTAGAAAAAAGGATGAAACGCAGACAAAAAAATCATAATTACACGATATTCCCATTGTTATCATAAAAATGAACACTATATATTGTTGTATAAACTCCCCAATGATTAGTCGCATTGGTCGAACATAGTGGGGAGCACATGTGAAAACTGATTTAAATGATACATTATATCCATTTGTATTCACACGGAAGAGATATTTGCCTACTTGTATCATGAAGTTATGAATATGTTTCGATCCACTGTATAATTATCCAGTTACAAGACGCCATGTAGCCGCGCCATAATTACTGCTTTCTATGAAAACTTAGCGTTTAGCATGCTTTTCGGTTCAGTTCGTTCTCGTACAAGATAATAAACAATATACATGCCGTACATTAATTAAAGAAATAGTTATTTATATACACATATTGTGTTGTATTATTAATTCCTAGTTGGTTAACGTGTAAACGTGCTTGTATACACAGGCAAATAGGAACACCCTCTTTAACTATTAGGAATCTAGACGATTCGTATTTTTATTCATAAACGTATTAGAAGGCATAACTATGGTTTACATTTATGTGAACGGCAATGGCGTCAATGTGACTTAAAACAAACAGACCATATACTCAAGAGACATTCTATACAATTGTAAAATAGTTTGCAAAGTATTGTACATGCTTACACACTTGTGATTTTAGACTGATTTAACATACACCAGAAATTGCACTTTCAACACGTCCAAAATACTTGAACGTTACACTCAGTTATGAAAAACAAACATGAAAGGGGAAGTATGATTCAAGTTATAGGTATACATGTATGTATTTAATTCGGCGCATCCGTGGCCTAGTGGTTAGAGTCTCTGACGTCAAATGTGAGAAAGCTATCCAGCTGGCTTGCGGAACTTCGATGTTTCTACCCAGATGCCCGCCCATGCACGAGAATTGCCCGGCGGGGCACCTTGGGACTTCCTCCACCAGTGGAAGCAGGAAAGTCGCCATATGACCTTAGCTGTTGGTTCATGCGACTGTAAAATCCAATTTAATTCATAATATATTTATATATTCTTTTTGTATTAATGTGTTGTGTGTATACCTGGATCATGCTACATGTAATAATATGTATGTAGTATGAAATACGTGGACAGTAATAACTCCGTGCTGTTGATTTTTGGTAAAACAAGTAAAATTAAATAAAAAATGCATTGCTCTTCAATATTGTTATAACAATAAAAAACATAACAAAACAAACAATCGAGACTCACTGTTTAACAGAATTATTTTTAAATAAAGGCTAACACAAACATTAAACTTGCTTACTAAAACTAACAATCTACCGTCCGTCAAACGGAAGTAGTTACACATATCCATACTGAACGGGTGATCCCTTGAAAACAACAAACACAAAGAAGAGAGAAAAGTATCAGACTCGGATGTATTGAGTTTGTTCATGAGAAGTAATTATAAGATGCAACACCTCTCACGCCTCCTAGCACGGCTTAAGCGATATTCTACTTTAAAGTAACACAGAGGACCAGTAAATAAAAACACTAATGATTTGTAGTCGCGGCGACACACAGACAGCACTAAACAAACGCTAGTGTGAATGTCAATAAATACTGGAAGGGTGATCCCTTGGAAGCAACAAGCACAAAAAAGAGAGAAAAGTAGCAGATTCAGTTGTATTGAGTCTGTTCATGAGAGGTAATTATAAGATACAAAACCATATGACCCTCTCACGCTCTCACGCCTTTTATAAGGCTCTCACGCCTTCTAGCACCGGTTTAAGCGACATTCTACTTTAAAGCAACACAGAATGGACTTGAGGATCCCAAAGGACTAGTACATAATAAAACTACAGATTTGTAGTCGGGGCGACCACTCGTGAAAAAACACTCGTATAAATAAATCGTCAAAGTACGGAAAAAAACAACTAATCTTTTGTTCTGTTGTTTTTAATATGATTAATAAGATTTCTATCATAACGCGTCGAACTCCAGTAATACTTTGTTCGCTTGAATTGCGAGAGAATTATGTGTTTGTCTTGCAGACAAAGATAATTCCTGCATCTTTAAGAGGTGCTCTCCTTGACAAGAATGCAAAAACTGATATCGTATGAATATAAAAAGCAGATGCTCCATAATTAGTATTATTCTAATAAACACAACAGGTATCGACTATGGAGGTGATAATGCTACACTTCATGCAACTGTGCAAGACTCCACGCAAAAGCAAAACCTAATACGTTTGCAGGGAGGATACTAACGGAAAATATGTGGAAACGATTAAAATTCCTACATCACAACACTGATAGACAATGTCGAAAAAATAATTTGCCTGCACGATGCATATGTTCTGTCGAAACAATCACTTGCTGGGTTTCTGATAGTAACTCTCAAACAAAACCGCGAATATTACGAATATTACGAAGTATACTTTTACATATAACTGGAATAACTTGACAATATATCTCACGC
>JAWPHD010010584.1:0-92354 GCA_037043455.1 Cyrtodaria siliqua
CATGATAGTTTACTCTTTCTGTTATTATAACTATTTGAACATTGTCAATTGATTTAACTTGAATGTATATGAACAGCTTTGATGTTGTCCAACATTATCAACCATTTCTCCCAAGTAACTTTTACTTAATAAGAAGGATGTTTGCATCTTGTAATGTAAATAGCGTTTTCTAAGTTGAGTTTCAAAAGCCTGAATTCGTTTAAGTAATGACTATGTGATAACTACCAGCAGTATATATGGTGACAATAAACAGTCAATTTGATGTAGTTTTCCTTAGTGCCTACATTACCTTTCAGTTTTAAAACCCTAATCCCTGTATTGCCAAACAGTCCATCAAGGTTTTAGAACCAGGTCACCCATAGCCAATATTTAAAGCCTTTGAAATAAGAACTCAGAAACAAAAAAATCATCATAAACAACAACAACAACAATTTCAACATGGCGCAAGCTTTGCGTAAGTAAATGCTTAACTAAATAAATATATATTCTATGTGCTTTGCTTTGTAATAAAAACGTATAAAAATACACTTCGAGTGTTTGTCATGGTTCCTTTTTTCCTATTTCATGCTGTGTCTTATTGGTATTTTAGTAATACAAAGAAACAACACAGTGTTATTCATACTGTTATTTTAACTATATTAACATTTTCAATTTGTACACTATGAACATAGTTAAACATTAATAACCAGTTATTGATTTTGTTATTATTATAACAAGTTTTACATTGCCAGTTGAAGCAATAGGAATAACATTTAAGGAGAGAAACTCTAAAATGTTGAAATAAAATATACTAAAACTAATTAGACTTTGTTCTCCTCTATTAACATCACAAATACGTACTACTATGCTCAACTTACATTAGTGGCTCATTCATTATGTTATTTTAACTATATTAACATTTTCAATTTGTACACTATGAACACAATTAAACATTAATAACCAGTTATCGATTTTGTTATTATTATAACTAGTTTTAAATTGCCAGTTGATGCAATAGGAATAACATTTAAGGAGAGAAACTCTAAAATGTTGAACTAAAACATATTAAAACTAATTAGACTTTGTTCTCGTCTATTAACATCACAAATACGTACTACTATGCTGAACTTACATTAATGGCTTTACAAGGAAACAGTATCCATACTTTATTTTTTGCATTTTCAATTGAGGCAATATAACTGCAAATAGTCACACTTGTTTTTGTCTTTTGTCTACCAGCATCACACATTAACATAGCTTATTTATACTATTAGCTTAACAAAGATATAAAGTAGGTTTATTAAATCTGCTACTACAACCATTTTAAAATTCTCATATTTGTACAATACAAATGCAATTACCAATCAAATTGCTACATTGAAAGTACAATAATGGCTTAAAAAGAAAACATGACAGTTTACTCTTTCTGTTATTATAACTATTTGAACATGGACAATTGATTTAACATGAATGTATATGAACAGCTTTGATTTTGTCCAACATTATCAACCATTTCTCCCAGTTGATTGATTTTACTATCTGGTAACTGTAAAATATTTTCAACAAATATTTGTTTGTATACATCTTTTTTTTTAATTGAAGTATTTCAACTTATTACTCAATTTAATAAAAAGTAACTTTTATTTAATAAGAAGGATGTTTGCATCTTGTAATCTAAATAGCGTTTTCTAAGTTGAGTTTCAAAAGCCTGCATTCGTTTAAATAATGACTATGTGATAACTACAAGCAGTATCTATGGTGACAATAAACAGTCAATTTGATGTAGTTTACCTTAGTGCCTACATTACCTTCCAGTTTTAAAACCCTAATCCCTGTATTGCCAAACAGTCCATCAAGGTTTTAGAACCAGGTCACCCATAGCCAATATTTAAAGCCTTTGAAATAACAACTCAGAAACAAAAAATCATCATAAACAACAACAACAACAATTTAAACATGGCGCAAGCTTAGCGTAAGTAAATGTTTAACTAAATAAATATATATTCTATGTGCTTTGCTTTCTAATAAAAACGTATAAAAATACACTTCGAGTGTTTGTCATGGTTCCTTTTTTCCTATTTCATGCCGTGTCTTATTTGTATTTTAGTAATACAGAGAAACAACACGGTGTTATTCATACTGTTATTTTAACTATATTAACATTTTCAATTTGTACACTATGAACATAGTTAAAAATTAATAACCAGTTATTGATTTTGTTATTATTATAACAAGTTTTACATTGCCAGTTGAAGCAATAGTAATAACATTTAAGGAGAGAAACTCTAAAATGTTGAAATAAAATATATTAAAACTAATTAGACTTTGTTCTCGTCTATTGACATCACAAATACGTACTACTATGCTCAACTTACATTCATGGCTCATTCATACCGTTATTTTAAATATATTAACATTTTCAATTTGTACACTATGAACACAATTAAACATTAATAACCAGTTATCGATTTTGTTATTATTATAACTAGTTTAAATTGTCAGTTGATGCAATAGGAATAACATTTAAGGAGAGAAACTCTAAAATGTTGAAATAAAACATATTAAAACTAATTAGACTTTGTTCTCGTCTATTAACATCACAAATACGTACTACTATGCTGAACTTACATTAATGGCTTTACAAGGAAACAGTATCCATACTTTATTTTTTGCATTTTCAATTGAGGCAATATAACTGCAAATAGTCACACTTGTTTTTGTCTTTTGTCTACCAGCATCACACATTAACATAGCTTATTTATACTATTAGCTTAACAAAGATATAAAGTAGGTTTATTAAATCTGCTACTACAACCATTTTAAAATTCTCATATTTGTACAATACAAATGCAATTACCAATCAAATTGCTACATTGAAAGTACAATAATGGCTTAAAAAGAAAACATGACAGTTTACTCTTTCTGTTATTATAACTATTTGAACATGGACAATTGATTTAACATGAATGTATATGAACAGCTTTGATTTTGTCCAACATTATCAACCATTTCTCAGTTGATTGATTTTACTATGTGGTAACTGTTAAATGTATTCAACAAATATTTGTTTGTATACATCTTTTTTTTTTAATTGAAGTATTTCAACTTATTACTCAATTTAATAAAAAGTAACTTTTATTTAATAAGAAGGATGTTTGCATCTTGTAATCTAAATAGCGTTTTCTAAGTTGAGTTTCAAAAGCCTGCATTCGTTTAAATAATGACTATGTGATACCTACCAGTAGTATCTATGGTAACAATAAACAGTCAATTTGATGTAGTTTACCTTAGTGCCTACATTACCTTCCAGTTTTAAAACCCTAATCCCTGTATTGCCAAACAGTCCATCAAGGTTTTAGAACCAGGTCACCCATAGCCAATATTTAAAGCCTTTGAAATAACAAGTCAGAAACAAAAAATCATCATAAACAACAACAACAACAATTTAAACATGGCGCAAGCTTTGCGTAAGTAAATGTTTAACTAAATAAATATATATACTATGTGCATTGCTTTGTAATAAAAACGTATAAAAATACACTTCGAGTGTTTGTCATTGTTCCTTTTTTCCTATTCTATGCCGTGTCTTATTTGTATTTTAGTAATACAAAGAAACAACACAGTGTTCTTCATACTGTTATTTTAACTATATTAACATTTTCAGTTTGTACACTATGAACATAGTTAAACATTAATAACCAGTTATTGATTTTGTTATTATTATAACTAGTTTTACATTGCCAGTTGATGCAATAGGAATAACATTTAAGGAGAGAAACTCTAAATTGTTCAAATAAAATATATTAAAACTAATTAGACTTTGTTCTCGTCTATTGACATCACAAATACGTACTACTATGCTCAACTTACATTCATGGCTCATTCATACCGTTATTTTAACTATATTAACATTTTCAATTTGTACACTATGAACACAATTAAACATTAATAACCAGTTATTGATTTTGTTATTATTATAACTAGTTTTACATTGCCAGTTGATGCAATAGGAATAACATTTAAGGAGAGAAACTCTAAAATGTTGAAATAAAATATATTAAAACTAATTAGACTTTGTTCTCGTCTATTAACATCACAAATACGTACTACTATGCTAAACTTACATTCATGGCTTATTCATACTGTTATTTTAACTATATTAACAGTTTTAATTTGTACACTATGAACACAATTAAACATTAATAACCAGTTATCGATTTTATTATTATTATAACTAGTTTTACATTGCCAGTTGATGCAATAGGAATAACATTTAAGGAGAGAAACTCTAAAATGTTGAAATAAAACATTTTAAAACCAATTATACTTTGTTCTCGTCTATTAACATCACAAATACGTACTACTATGCTGAACTTACATTAATGGCTTTACAAGGAAACAGTATCCATACTTTATTTTTTGCATTTTCAATTGAGGCAATATAACTGCAAATAGTCACACTTGTTTTTGTCTTTTGTCTACCAGCATCACACATTAACATAGCTTATATATACTATTATCTTAACAAAGATATAAAGTAGGTTTATTAAATCTGCTACTACAACCATTTTAAAATTCTCATATTTGTACAATACAAATGCAATTACCAATCAAATTGCTACATTGAAAGTACAATAATGGCTTCAAAAGAAAACATGACAGTTTACTCTTTCTGTTATTATAACTATTTGAACATGGACAATTGATTTAACATGAATGTATATGAACAGCTTTGATTTTGTCCAACATTATCAACCATTTCTCCCAGTTGATTGATTTTACTATATGGTAACTGTTAAATATTTTCAACACATATTTGTTTGTATACATCTTTTTTTTTTAATTGAAGTATTTCAACTTATTACTCAATTTAATAAAAAGTAACTTTTATTTAATAAGAAGGATGTTTGCATCTTGTAATCTAAATAGCGTTTTCTAAGTTGAGTTTCAAAAGCCTGCATTCGTTTAAATAATGACTATGTGATAACTACCAGCAGTATCTATGGTGACAATAAACAGTCAATTTGATGTAGTTTACCTTAGTGCCTACATTACCTTCCAGTTTTAAAACCCTAATCCCTGTATTGCCAAACAGTCCATCAAGGTTTTAGAACCAGGTCACCCATAGCCAATATTTAAAGCCTTTGAAATAACAACTCAGAAACAAAAAATCATCATATACAACAACAACAACAATTTAAACATGGCGCAAGCTTTGCGTAAGTAAATGTTTAACTAAATAAATATATATACTATGTGCTTTGCTTTGTAATAAAAACGTATAAAAATACACTTCGAGTGTTTGTCATGGTTCCTTTTTTCCTATTTCATGCCGTGTCTTATTTGTATTTTAGTAATACAAAGAAACAACACAGTGTTCTTCATACTGTTAATTTAACTATATTAACATTTTCAGTTTGTACACTATGAACATAGTTAAACATTAATAACCAGTTATTGATTTTGTTATTATTATAACTAGTTTTACATTGCCAGTTGATGCAATAGGAATAACATTTAAGGAGAGAAACTCTAAATTGTTCAAATAAAATATATTAAAACTAATTAGACTTTGTTCTCGTCTATTGACATCACAAAAACGTACTACTATGCTCAACTTACATTCATGGCTCATTCATACCGTTATTTTAACTATATTAACATTTTCAATTTGTACACTATGAACACAATTAAACATTAATAACCAGTTATCGATTTTATTATTATTATAACTAGTTTTACATTGCCAGTTGATGCAATAGGAATAACATTTAAGGAGAGAAACTCTAAAATGTTTTATTTCAACATTTTAAAACCAATTAGACTTTGTTCTCGTCTATTAACATCACAAATACGTACTACTATGCTGAACTTACATTAATGGCTTTACAAGTAAACAGTATCCATACTTTATTTTTTGCATTTTCAATTGAGGCAATATAACTGCAAATAGTCACACTTGTTTTTGTCTTTTGTCTACCAGCATCACACATTAACATAGCTTATATATACTATTATCTTAACAAAAATATAAAGTAGGTTTATTAAATCTGCTACTACAACCATTTTAAAATTCTCATATTTGTACAATACAAATGCAATTACCAATCAAATTGCTACATTGAAAGTACAATAATGGCTTAAAAAGAAAACATAACAGTTTACTCTTTCTGTTATTATAACTATTTGAACATGGACAATTGACTTAACATGAATGTATATGAACAGCTTTGATTTTGTCCAACATTATCAACCATTTCTCCCAGTTGATTGATTTTACTATGTGGTAACTGTTAAATATTTTCAACAAATATTTGTTTGTATACATCTTTTTTTTTTAATTGAAGTATTTCAACTTATTACTCAATTTAATAAAAAGTAACTTTTATTTAATAAGAAGGATGTTTGCATCTTGTAATCTAAATAGCGTTTTCTAAGTTGAGTTTCAAAAGCATGCATTCGTTTAAATAATGACTATGTGATACCTACCAGTAGTATCTATGGTGACAATAAACAGTCAATTTGATGTAGTTTACCTTAGTGCCTACATTACCTTCCAGTTTTAAAACCCTAATCCCTGTATTGCCAAACAGTCCATCAAGGTTTTAGAACCAGGTCACCCATAGCCAATATTTAAAGCCTTTGAAATAACAACTCAGAAACAAAAAAATCATCATAAACAACAACAACAACAATTTAAACATGGCGCAAGCTTAGCGTAAGTAAATGTTTAACTAAATAAATATATATTCTATGTGCTTTGCTTTCTTATAAAAACGTATAAAAATACACTTCGAGTGTTTGTCATGGTTCCTTTTTTCCTATTTCATGCTGTGTCTTATTTGTATTTTAGTAATACAAAGAAACAACACGGTGTTATTCATACTGTTATTGTAACTATATTAACATTTTCAATTTGAACACTATGAACATAGTTAAATACTAATAACCAGTTATTGATTTTGTTATTATTATAACAAGTTTTACATTGCCAGTTGAAGCAATAGTAATAACATTTAAGGAGAGAAACTCTAAAATGTTGAAATAAAACATATTAAAACTAATTAGACTTTGTTCTCGTCTATTAACATCACAAAGACGTACTACTATGCTCAACTTACATTCATGGCTCATTCATACTGTTATTTTAACTATATTAACATTTTCAATTTGTACACTATGAACACAATTAAACATTAATAACCAGTTATCGATTTTGTTATTATTATAACTATTTTAAATTGTCAGTTGATGCAATAGGAATAACATTTAAGGAGAGAAACTCTAAAATATTGAAATAAAACATATTAAAACTAATTAGACTTTGTTCTCGTCTATTAACATCACAAATACGTACTACTTTGCTGAACTTACATTAATGGCTTTTCAAGGAAACAGTATCCATACTTTATCTTTTACATTTTCAATTGAGGCAATATAACTGCAAATAGTCACACTTGTTTTTGTCTTTTGTCTATCAGCATCACACATTAACATAGCTAATTTATAGAATTAGCTTAATAAAGATATAAAGTAGGTTTATTAAATCTGCTACTACAACCATTTTAAAATTCTCATATTTCTACAATACAAATGCAAATACAAATTAAATTGCTACACTGAAAGTACAATAATGGCTTAAAAAGAAAACATGACAGTTTACTCTTTCTATTATTATAACTATTTGAACATGGACAATTGATTTAACATGAATGTATATGAACAGCTTTGATTTTGTCCAACATTATCAACCATTTCTGTCAGTTGATTGATTTTACTTTCTGGTAACTGTAAAACACTTTCAACAAATATTTGTTTGTATACATCTTTTTTTTTAATTGAAGTATTTCAACTTATTACTCAATTTAGAAAAAGTAACTTTTATTGAATAAGAAGGATGTTTGCATCATGTAATCTAAATAGCGTTTTCTAAGTTGAGTTTCAAAAGCCTGAATTCGTTTAAATAATGACTATGTGATAACTACCAGCAGTATCTATGGTGACAATAAACAGTCAATTTGATGTAGTTTACCTTAGTGCCTACATTACCTTCCAGTTTTAAAACCCTAATCCCTGTATTGCCAAACAGTCCATCAAAGTTTTAGAACCAGGTCACCCATAGCCAATATTTAAAGCCTTTGTAATGACAACTCAGAAACAAAAAATCATCATGAACAACAACAACAATTTAAACATGACGCAAGCTTTAAGTAAGTAAATGTTTAACTAAATAAATTTATATTATATGTGCTTTGTAATAAAAACGTATAAAAATACCCCTCGAGTCTTTGTCATGGTTCCTTTTTCCTATTTCATGCCGTGTCTTATTTGTGTCTTATTTGTATTTTAGTAATACAAAGAAACAACATAATCACACATTAACATAGCTAACTTAGACTATTAGCTTTACAAAGATATAAAATAGGTTTATTGAATCTGCTATTTTAACCATTTTAAAAATCTCATATTTGTACAATACAAATGCAATTACAAGTTAAATTGCCATACTGAAAGTACAAAAATTGCCAATTGATTTAACATGAATGTATATGAACAGCTTTGATGTTGTCCAACATTATCAACCATTTTCCAAGTCGATTGATTTTACTATCTGGTAACTGTAAAACTTATTAAACCTAATTAGACTTTGTTCTCGTCTATTAACATCACAAACACGTACTACTATGTTGAACTTACATTAATGACTTTACAAGGAAATAGTATCCATACTTTAGTTTTACATTTTCAATTGAGGCAATATAAATGCAAATAATCACACTCGTTTTTGTCTTTTGTCTATCAGCATCACACATTAACATAGCTAACTTAGACTATTAGCTTAACAAAGCTATAATGTAGGTAAACTGAATCTGCTATTTTAACCATTTTACAATTCTCATACATGTACAATATAAATGCAATTACAAATTCAATTGCTACATTAAAAGTATAAAAATGGCTTAAAAAGAAAACATGACAGTTTACTCTTTCTGTAATTATAACTATTTGAACATTGTCAATTAATTTAATTTGATTTATTTTATTATGTGGTAACTGTAAAACACTCTCAACAAATATTTGTTTCTATACATCTTTTGTTTTTAATTGAAGTATTTCAACTTATTAAACCATTTAAAAAAGTAACTTTTATTTAAGAAGAAGGATGTTTGCATCTTGTAATCTAAATAGCGTTTTCTAAGTTGAGTTTCAAAAGCCTGAATTCGTTTATAACCTTTGAAATAACAACTCAGAAACAAAAATTGATCAGAAACAATAACAACAGCAATTTAAACAGGGCGCAATCTTTGCGTAGAAACTGTAATAAATATATATTCTATTTGCTTTATAATAAAAAACGTATAACAAATACATTATCTAAAACCTTTCGAGTCTTTGTCATGGTTCCCTTTTTTTCCTATTTCATGTTGTGTCTTATTTGTGTCTTATTTGTATTATAGTAATACAAAGAAACAACACAGTTTTATTCATACTGTTATTTTAACTATTTTAACATTTTCAATGTGTATACTATGGACGCAATTAAACATCAAGGTTGACATTGCCAGTTGTCACTTGATATAATATGAATAACATTTAAATGGAGAAACTATTGTCGAGCAGCATCAACTAGGACTCAAGCTACTTGACTTACAATATAAGCTAATGTATTAGCAAAAGTGTCGTTTTACGGAATTAACATATGTTTATTCATACTGTTATTACAACAATTGTAACATTTTCAATTGCATCAATATGAATGTAATCATTTTGTTCAGCATCATCACATATAAATATAGCTATTGGACGTAGACTATTAGCTCTTGGACTTATAAATATGAACTTAAAAGGCTAACTGCATCAAGACAACTATTTAACATCGTCAACTGATACCACATGAATGGCATTAGACGTCTTCGTTTTTGTCTATCAGCATCATATACATGATATATAAATATAGCTATTGTATGTACAATATTGGTCATTAAACTGCTAATACGAATGTGGAATTAAAGATCTTTGTTTTGTCTATCAGAAACACATTAATACAGTATCTTATATGTATTTACACTAACACATTATCAAATGTCTAAATATGATTAATTGACATATTTATTCAAGTCTAGCGACACAAATGAGCTAGTAAAACAGCAACTTTATATTTACAAGATGTTATGCTATTATGAAATCAATTTAAAAATTGTCAATTAAAACAATATGAATGTTATTCACAGTCGTCATTCAAGACCAGCAATGGCACATTTATATATTGCTAAACACAATTTACACTACTGAGCTAAGAACATTGCATATGTTTGTTATTACAAAATGTTATGCTGTTTTGAAATCATTTGTCAACAGAAGCAATAATGAAGAGATGCTATTCAACATCATAATTGAGGTCTAGCAACAACACAAATAAATATTGCCTGACAGGTTTTCCAATATTGACTTCACAAGTGTTACTTACGGCATGTAATTCAACATATTTAGTCTAGACTTGCAAAGACACAACTAACTAAGTATTGCTACACAGAATATCCTGTGCTGACTTAAAGGGACACACCGCAATCTTACAATAGTTATCAAGCATCCCAATTAGCAATGGCAGTTATTAATTTCCTATCATTTTGACTACAACTGAATTACATATATGTAAACAAAATGTAATATATGTGGAGTTATTCCAACTCAGTTTTTAATCGATTACTGGCGAAATGTAACCAACAATAAGCAATATGCAACCTTGCAGTACACATTTTATAATGTATTGTGCTATCATTTAATTTATGCAATATGAATTGAATATAATGTCAAGTCTAGCAACTACAAGAATAAATATTGTTAGACAGAATTTATAATATTAAGAAACAGCAATTTTAATACATAAGACGTTATGCTGGTGTGGGATCATTTTAGCGTTGTCCAATGATGATGCATGTATTCAAAAAACAGTTTCATAGAGTAGCAACAACACTATCGGTCTAGTTTACATTACTGAATGACGAAAACGGCATGTTTCTTTTATTTAAAAGAAGTCATGCTATTATGTAATCATTTGCATTGTCAACTGATGCAATATGAATGTGATTAACTATTATACTTATTTGAACAGGGTCTAGCAGCTATAATATGATATATTGATGAATGGAATTTACAAGGCTGAGCTGAGATAACAGCATGTTAACTGACAAGAAACTTTGCTTTTATAAAACCATGTTAGCATTTTCAAATGATACATTTATATGATGAATGTTATTCAAAATATTTATATAAGTCTAGTAACATAAATTCAATATGGCTGGTCCAGTGCTGAGTTTAGTAGACAACTGTTTAATTCATAAGAAGTTTTTTGAATAATTTAACATTTAGTCTAGCAATTGATTTAATATGAATGTTATTCAACATCTTTATTCTAGTCTAATGTTACAACATTAAGTTTAAGACATCAGCATGTTTGTATCATATCATTATGACATAACCGTTTGTCCACTGAAGTCTGGGTCTATGTTCAGAGTTAAACAACAAACAGCCAACTAAAGTAGTGTATATGTTTACATATATGATTGGGCTGTTTGACCTCATGGCATGTTTACATATATGATTTGGCTGTTTGACCTCATGGCTTCAGCTTTTTGTGAGTCGGATGACATGTATGACGTCATGGTTTCAACGCACAATCAAACAGTGTTCATTATATATGTAAGAATGTATATTGTAATACATATAAAAATGATTCGTATTTAATATCCCGTTATGTAACCGTGTGTGTCGTTGCGACAAGGGACATTTGTTCAGTGTACTATTATTTCCAATTGAAATTTGTCTCATTTGCTTGAAGTATAACAATATACCGTATATTTGCCATTAGTAACGTTTAAACAAGGAGACTCATTATTAATAACACATTATGTACTCTTTTGTTTTTCGTTTCGACAAGGGACACGTGGTATTATGATAAATAAAATATATATATTTTTTTCCGTTTGCTATTTATGACTTGAATTATCTTTTTTGTATGTGTTATATGTGATTTGTAAATATTCTGACTGTATTTCGAATAGGTAAAGTACAAATTTCTTTAAGTTACATGTGTTGTATGTATGCCAGTTTTATGTTGAGTTGTACATATTTTGATTTCATTTTGACTGTACTGTGTACAAGGTGTATGTATACTCTCCTACGCTTGGAGGAAATAAAGATAAACTACTTTTACTTGGACAAATATTTGAGGGATGAGAGAGGGGTGATATACACATAAGGGAAATATTTGAGAAACATTTGGGACCCGAAACACTCTACAAGATGTGAAAACCATTGCGGCGGATTGAAATGTTCGAAAACATCGTGTCGGAAGAGACAAATAACTTAAAAAATAGAAAATAACGAGAATCATTGAGTGGGAAATGATTACCATATAACTATTTGAGGTATATATTGACGACAGTGATAGGGACTTGATAAAGACAATAGTTGAGTGGAAGTGATCAAACTTGGCATATTTATTTAACAAACATCGTGTAGAAAGTGACTTAATGGACGTTAATCGATTAACAGCGCCTGTGGTGGGACGTGGTTAACACCTGGTAGAAAAATCGTACAAGTGTTAAGTACTTGATGAAAATATTGTCATAGAAATGTGGAAATATTTGGCAGAAATATTTGAAAAGCAAATTGGTAGCCATATTCGAGAACAAGTGTTTGAGAAATGATACATACTGTACAGTAATATTTGAGAAACAACATGTGATATGTATAATCACTTCATGGAAATATTCGAGATGCGTGTGTTGAAAGCTTGATGAAAATATTCAAGATTTAAGAAATATCTTTCAGAAAGTGAAAATTACTTGGTGGAAATATAATATTCGAGAAACGCAGAGGAAGTGATAAACACTTGGTGGAAATATTCGAGAAACACAGAGTAAGTCATAAACACTTGATGGAAATATTCGAAAATCACTGAGAAAGTGATAAACACTTGATCAAAATATTCGAGAAACATCGAGTCGGAAGTGACATACACTTGGTAGAAATGTTCGAGAAACACAGAGGAAATGATAAACTGTTGATGGAAATGTTGGAGAAACATTCAGCAGGAAGTGATAAACACTTGGTGGAAATATTCGAAAAAGCATCGAGTAGGAAGTGATAAACACTTGGTGGAAATATTCAAGAAACACAGAGAAAGTGATAAACACTTGGTGGAAATATTCAAGAAACACAGAGAAAGTGATAAAATATCCGAAAAACATTGAGTAGGAAGTGATAAACACATGGTATAAATATTCGAGAAACATCGAGTAGGAAGTGATAAATAATTGATCGAAATATCCGAGAAACGCAGAGGAATTGATAAACACTTGGTGGAAATATTCAAGAAACACAGAGAAAATGATAAACACATGATCGAAATATTCGAGAAAAATTGAGTAGGTAGTGATAAACACTAGGTGGAAATATTCGAAAAGCATCGAGTAGGAAGTGATAAACACTTGTCGAAACATTCGTGAAACAATGAGTAGGAAGTGATCAACATCATGTGGGAAGTGATTAAATCGAGTAGGAAGTGATAAGCGCTTGGTGGAAATATGCGAAAAACATCAAGTAGGATGTGACAGAAACATTAAATGGGAAGAGTTAATGCTTGTCGAAATAATCGAAAAAAACCATAAGGAGTGATAAACATTTGGTGAAAATATTCGAGCAACATCGAGTACGAAGTGATAAACGCTTGGTGGAAATATTAAAGAAAGACAGAGAGAGTGATAAAAACATGATCGAAATATTTGAGAAACATTGAATAGAAAGTGATAAACACATGGTGGGAATATTCGAGAAACATAGAGTAGGATATGATAAACACTTGATCGAAATATTCGAGAAACGCAGAGGAAGTGATAAACACTTGGTGAAAATATTCAAGAAACACAGAGAAAGTGATAAACACATGATCGAAATATTCGAGAAACACTGAATAGGAAGTGATAAACACATGGTGGAAACTTTCGAGAAACATCGAGTAGGAAGTGATGAACACTTGATTGAAATATTCGAGAAACGCAGAGGAAGTGATAAACACTTGGTGGAAATATTCCAGAAACACAGAGAAAGTGATAAACACATGATCGAAATATCAGAGAAATATTTGAGTAGGAAGTGATAGACACTTGATGGAAATATTCGAGAAACACTGAGTAGGATGTGATAAACACTTGGTGAAAATATTCGAGAAATATTGAGCAGGAAGTGAAAAACACAAGGTGTAACTTTTCGAAAAAGATCGAGTAGGAAGTGATAAAAACTTGGTTGAAATATTCGAGAAATATAGAGGAAGTCATAAACACTTGATGGACATATTCGAGAACAACAGAGGAAGTCATATACAATTAATGGAAATATTCGAGAAGCACAGAGAAAGTGATAAACATGTGATTGAAATATTTGAGAAATATCGAGTAAGAAGTGATAAACACTGGGTGTAAATATTCGAGAAACATCGACTAGAAAGTGATGAACACTTGATGAAATATTCGAAAAACATCGAGTAGGAAGTGATATAGCTTGGTGTAAATATTTGAGAAAACTGAAGAAGTGATAAACTGCTGATGGAAATATATGAGAAACATCGAGAAAGAAGCGATAAACACTTGGTGGAAATATTCGAGAAACATCGAGTCGGAAGTGATAAACATTTTTTGAAAATATTAGAGAAACACAGAGGAAGTGATAAACTGTCGATGGAAATATTCGAGAAACACTGAGTAGGAAGTGATAGATATTTGATGGCCATATCTCAGAAGTATCATGTGGGAAGTGATAAAATCATGATGGCCATATCTGAAAAATATTGTTAGGGCTCTAATAAACAAGTTGTAGAAATATTCGAGAAACATTCAATTAGAAGAAGTGATAACGATTGTCGAAAAAATCCAGAAAGGCTTATGTGATAATAACTTGAAGGAAATACTTGAGAAACATCGCGTAGGAAGTCATAAATGTTTGGTTGAACTATTTGAGAAATACAGAGTAAGTGATTTATGATCTAGTAAACAAGTAGTAGAAATATTCGAGAAACATTAAATGGGAAGAGTTAATGCTTGTCAAAATAATCGAGAAAACCCATGCGAGATGTGATAATAACGTGAAGGAAATACTCGAGAAATTCGTGTAGGGAGTGATAAACATTTGGTTGAAATATTCGAGAAACATAGAGTAGGAAGTGATAAGCTCTTGATGGATATATTCGAGAAACAGCGTAAACACTTGATGGAAAGATTCGAGAAGCACAGAGAAAGTGGTAAACACTTGGTGTAAATATTCAAGAAACATCGACTAGTAAGTGATAAACACTTGATGAAATATTCGAAAACTTCGAGTAGGAAGTGATATACACTTGGTGTCAATATTTGAGAAACACAGAAGAAGTGATAAACTGCTGATGGAAATATTTAAGAAACATCGAGAAGGAAGCGATAAACGCTTGGTGGAAATATTCGAGAAACATCGCGTAGGAAGTGATAAACACTTGGTGGAAATATTCGAGAAACACAGAGGAAGTGATAAACACTTGATGGAAATAGTCGAGAAGCACAGAGAAATTGATAAACACTTGGATCAACAAATTCGAGGGAAACGAGTAGAAAGTAATAACTACTTGATGGAAATAGTCGAGAAACATCGAGTAGGAAGTGATAAATACCTCGTAAAATATTGGAAAAAGTTCGAGTTAGAAGTGATGAACACTTGGCGGAAATATTCGAGAAAGACAGAGGAGTTGATGAACTGTTGATGGAAATATTCGAGGAACATCGAGTAGGAAGTTTGAAAAATTTGATCAAAAATATTTGAAAATTATTCGACTTGGAAATGATAAAAATTTGGTTGAAATATTCGAGAAACACGGAGGAAGTGATAAACCGTTGATGGAAATATTCGAGAAGCTTCGAGAATGAAGTGATAAACATTTGATCAAAATATTTAAAAGAAACGTCGAGATGGAAGTGATAAACACTTGGTGGCAATATTCGAGAAACACAGAGGAAGTGATCAACTGTTCATGGAAATATTCGAGAAACATCGAGTAGGAAGTGATAAACATTTGATGACCATATTTGAGAAATATCATGTGGGAAGTGATACAGTCATGGTGACATATCCGAGAAATATTATTTGGGAGCTAATAAACAAGTTGTAGAAATATTCGAGAAACATTAAACGGAAAGTGATGATGCTTGTCGAAATAATCGAGAAAATCCATGTGAGATGTGATTATAACTTGAAGGAAATATTCGAGAAACATCGCGTAGGAAGTGATAAACATTTGGTGGAAATATTCGAGAAACATCGAGTAAGAAGTGAGAATCACTTGGTGGATATATTCGAGAAGCACAGAGAAAGTGATAAACACTTGATCAAAATATTCGAGAAACATCGGGTAGGAAGTGATAAACACTTGGTGGAAATATTCGAGAAACTTCGAGTAGGAAGTGATAAACACTTCGAGTAGGAAGTGATAAACACTTGGTGGAAATATTCGAGAAACAATGAGAAAGTCATCAACACTTGATGGAAATATTTGTGAAACACAGAGAATGTGATAAACACTTGATCGATATATTCGCGATACGTTGAGTAGGAAGTGATAAACGCTTGGTGAAATATTCGAAAAACATTGCGTAGGAAGTGATAAACACCTGGTGAAAATATTCGAGAAACACAGAGAAAGTGATAAATTGTTGATGGAAATATTCGAGAAACATCGAGTAGGAAGTAATAAGCGTTTGGTGAATATATTCGAGAAACACAGAATAGGAAATAAGAAACACTTGGTGGAAATATTCGAGAAACACAGAGGAAGTCATAAACACTTGATGGAATTATTTGGTTATCACAGAGAAAGTGATAAACACTTGATCGAAATATTCGAAAGACGTTGAATAGGAAGTGATAAACACATGGTGAAATATTCGAGAAACATTGAGTAGGAAGAGATATACACCTGGTGGAAATATTCGGGAAACACAGAGGAAGTAATGAACTGTTGATGCAAATATTCGAGAAACATCGAGTAGGAAGTGATAAACAATTGATGGCCATGTCTGAGAAATATCGTGTAGGAAGTGATAAAACCATGGTGGACATATCTGAAAAATATTATTTGGGATCTAATAAACTATTTGTAGAAATATTCGAGAAGCATTAAATGAATAGTGACAACGTTTGTTGAAAAAATTGAGAAAACCAATAGGAGATGTGATAATAACTTGAAGGAAATACTGGAGAAACATCGCGTAGGAAGTTATAAGCATTTGGTGGAAATATTCGCGAAACATCGAGTAGGAAGTGATAAAC
This sequence comes from Cyrtodaria siliqua, assembly GCA_037043455.1. Lineage (NCBI taxonomy): Eukaryota > Metazoa > Mollusca > Bivalvia > Adapedonta > Hiatellidae > Cyrtodaria > Cyrtodaria siliqua. The sequence goes on from JAWPHD010010584.1 coordinate 17,332, forward strand.
GTTTGATGGAAATATTCGGGAAACATAGCGTAGGAAGTGATAAACATTTGGTGGAAATATTCGAGAAACATCGAGTAGGAAGTGATAAACACGTGGTGAAATATTCGAGAAACGTCCAGTAGGAAGTGATAAACACTTTGTGGAAATATTCGAGAAACACAGAGGAAGTGATAAATTGTTGATAGAAATATTCGAGAAACATCAAGTAGGAAGTGACAAACATTTGATGGCCATGTCTGAGAAATATCATGTGTGAAGTGACAAATCATGGTGGACATATCTGAGAAATATTATTTGGGATCAAATAAACGAGTGGTAGAAATATTCGAGAAACATTAAATGAGAAGTGATAACGCTTGTCGAGAAAATCAAGAAAGCCCATACGAGATGTGATAATAACTTGATGAAAATACTCTAGAAAAATCGCGTAGGATGTGATAAACATTTGGTGGAAATATTTGAGAAACATCGATTAAGAAGTGATAAACGTTTGATGGAAATCTGCGAAAACATCGATTAGGAATTGATAAGCGCTTGGTGGAAATCTGCGAGAAACATCGAGTAGGAAGTGATAAACACTTGGTGGAAATATTCGAGAAACATAGAGGAAGTGATAAATTGTTGACGGAAATATTCGAGAAACATCGAGTGGGAAGTGATAAACATTTGATGGCCATATCTGAGAAATATCATGTGGGAAGTGATACAATATTGGTGATATATCTGAGAAATATTACTTATGATCTAATAAACAAGTTGCAGAAATATTCGAGAAGCATTAAATTGGAAGTGATAATGCTTGTCGAAATACTCGAGAAAACCCATGCGAGATGTGATAACTTGAAAACAAATACTCGAGAAACATCGTGTTGTTAGTAATAAACTTGTGATGAAAATATTCGAGAAACCTCATCAGAGAAATGATAAAAGTCTGATGGAAATAGTTGATATAATATTTTAGAAGCAGTGTTGCAGTGATAAACAACTGATGGGGAAGTGAAAGCAATTATGAAATAATTGTAAAATATTAGATAATTAAAAAAAAAAGATTTTTTATTTTGTGTGGAAAAATATGTTTCTAAATGATAAACTCTGGATATATCATATTAGGTTGTTATGCTTGAACTCAATAATCAAGAAATAGAGTTTGAAGAGTTATATGTGACTTGTGCGTGGAATGTTATCTATTTATACTGAATACATACGTGAAGTTCTATTGAGGTCTGCCAGGCGGTTTCTGAGACATGAGTGTATCGAAAAGGGTTAATAAAGAAACTTATTAAGTACAAAAGTACAGAGTTATGTGTTTGGCGCGTGGCATGTAATCTATTTATACTGAATACATACATAAATTCTTCCAGGCAGTTTGTGAGATATGAGCTTACCGAAAATGTTAACCAAAAATGAGTAAGTACAAAAAGGGGCATAACTTTAGGGTAAATAGGATGCAGAGTTCCGTGAATTAAGCGTGACATGTTGTCAACCAGATAATACATGTGTGAAGTTTCATTAAATTGTGTCATGAATTGTTTGAGATATGAGCTTATCGAAAAAGTTCAATAAGTCTAACGGTTACGCCGACGCCGGGGCGAGTAGAATAGCTTGTCTTCTCTGTGAAAAACCGAGCTAGAAACTACACAGTAAGTTTATGTGACATGATACAATACAACAGAACTCCAGAAACCAAACTCAGTTAAAGCGCTGAACAATGTTTTAACTGTTCAATCGACTGGTAGACAAATGCTGAAAAGCACATCTCGTTTGTTAGATTCTTCTCGTCGTGCAAGCCGACACGTAAGAGTCTCGTCTAAACACGAAATCACTTCTTTAATATAGCACGAAAGGCGAAATTACAAGCCCTGAGCATATTTTATAAATTATTACTGGAAACGATTTCTGAAGCCCTGTCCTACCTTTTACAGAAACGTTAGTTGTAACCTCTTGCATTGACATCAGACCTTCATCAAAGGATGTCGATAGTGGATTCAGCTGAAATACAGAAACTGGATTCAAATACACACCTGTCAATAACTGTCAAAAACGCAACTGGCAATAACTGTTAAATACGCAACAAGTTTGGTATATATCTGATGCACAATGAAGATGCTAGTGTGTTCACAAGGCAAACCATTGGATTTATTATTAAATCAATAGCAATAACTGGTGTATCGAACTTGTCAGAGCTCTCGTGGATATGAAGACACTGACCAAGTTTGGTAAAGATCGGATATATAATGAAGGTGCTAGAGTGTTAACAACAAAACGTCAAAGACCAAATGATGGACAATCTTTAACAACGGCTTTAAATATGTCACAATGGTAGGAAGTCACAAGTGTTATGGGACCTACTATGCATATTAAAGTAGATGTCAGTTACAAGTTTCCCCCCAAAACAATATTGACTCCAATAGTCAAGGAAGGAGAAAATAGGGGAAATAATAAATATATTAAAGACTATGATGAAATTGTCAAAAGACATATAAGACCCGTGAGAATAGTAGAGCAACTATTAAGTAACAAAGCAATTTCTATGATCAGGGCTCAGTGGCGTAACCTAGAAAACGCCTTCTGCTGCAGGGACAAACAATTTAACAAGCGGCTCTACCAATTGATTCAACTTCCCTATGTCTGTCCCACACATTGAAAAGAAACTTTACTGTAGTATTTACTAAAACATAAAAGTACAAATTTATAGGTGGAAAAAGAACTGAAATTTACTATAAGTAAATACACGCGTAAACGTGGCCATACTTTTGATAAAAACAAAAACAACAAGAAACAGAACAGAATCTAGCTGGACGAAGTAGGTTAAAATTCCACAGACATGTGCAGTTTGATGATTTAGTCGATTTCGAAATACATGTTTACAAACAAAACATTAAATATTTTTGTAAGTACAGTGCCCGATTTCATAAAACATTACTGAGAAAATAAATAGGCTTAAGACCCCATTATATAGGTTTGAAATGGACATAAAAACATTTTTTAAAACATGCATGCACATAAAAATAAATATCCTAACAAAATGCAACTCGGTTTATACATTTGTCATTATGAATGAAAACTCAGATAATCTGGAGCTTGACACATGTTATGAATAAAAACTGGATTTTGATCAGAACCTGATCAAACACGGGCTTTCCAAATTGGATGACGTCATGACGTCACAACGGTCAGCGATGTGGCCATTTTGGATGACGTCATGTTGATAAAACTGTCAGCGTTGACTGAGAGAGACACTGATTGATTCAGATGCCTTCCTTATATGGCTTTAGAATATGTCTATGGTTAACAGACTGTGAATTATTTAGCCGACAATAAGCATACATTACAACTTCAATTCCTAGTGAACCCGTCTAAAAAACTTAAATGGTATAAACACATATTTTTCAATGTTTAAAGCTTGCCGTTTTATTGCCTCAAATGACGTTTTCGTGGAGCAATCTACTAAAGTGTAGAATGCGGCAATATTTCCGGGATCTTCACGTCCGGGATTTTTTACGGAGCATAATGAAACTGAATGAAACGCAAGTATTGGAATGGAATAAGTGCAAATCTGTATTTTAATGAAATAATACCTTTCTATGGAATAATACCCATTTATAATGAGGTATTCTCGTAAATACCGCCGTGTTATAAACTAGTCGATTGGTTTATTCGCTGCCTATATGGTTTTCATAATTGCACATGTAATGGTAAGGTAGCAATGAACAGTTTGTTTGAGTTTTTCACTTTGATAACGCAATCTTATAATTACACATGGTAGCAGTGAGACATCAGTTGTAATGCACACGCTAACGAACACGCATCCCTTACATGTAAACACCTGTATTTCTGTGCTGATTTGTACTTCTAGCAAAGTCTGGTCCAAAGTTGAATTGTAATCAGTATGTAAGGCAAATCAAGTTATTTGAACAGAGAGAAGCGAGGTCGCCCACCTTTATTCAAAATGTTAGGAACATCTGATGGTAAAACCCGGGAAGAATGTGTCTGGTAAAAAAAAAAACGGTCGTGGCGTGTTTACGTCAACATTATTTTTTTCAATATTGTTTTAACACCCGTGACTTGATATTTTATTATGTTAAACTTCGTGTCCAGTTCCTACCCAGATATATGCTATTTCCTCTCGGCATTTATTTGACGCTTGCGTAAAACTTTGCTTGTTTCATAGTTAAACAACTTAACAAATGCGATCAGTGAAACAAAACGGCTTTTAATAGCATTGTGACGTCATTGACTTCAATACGTCATGACGTAGATACTCGTGTTAACGTTCTTGCACAACTAGATCCTGAATTCTACAATCTCAAACGTGAACGCTCTGCCAATCCCATAATTTTTCGGGAAACCGCCTCGTGTGTATCACGGCGCTTCGGTATGTTCAAAATCTTGACATTCTATTAGCCGGAAGGCAACGACACAGAAAATAGTGCATTGTTGCCTATGTAAACAATATGCCGCTAGCTAGAGTGTTTGTTTTTAACAATGCAGATGAATGTTTTATCACTGCTTTCATGTAAATAAACTATTGAAGGAGCAATCGGCTGAATAACAATGCAACATTCGGATGATAACTTTGATTTTGATTTCAAAATTCAATTTTTTTTGGCGGTTTTGTCAGGAATGGAATCTAAGGCGCGATGACGTAACCAATATGGAAACATGCGTATTACATTCGAGTAATGCTGTGAAGCAGTGTACGAGATGTTGCGCATGCTACAATCTATGAAAGTTTTGATCATATCCGATCTTAAATACAGAAGATATAACAATTATACATAATAAAGTAATATTCCTGTTGTTTTCTCTTTCTATACAGGAGATATAACGATAACAAGATTTCTAAATCTAGTGGTGTCTAAACATGTTTCTTTATTTCATCTTATCATTAATAATAATTCACTGAAATCGTGAATCACTCAAACCCGGAAATAGTTGTTGTTATATACAATTATACATAATACATGTATTACAAGAAATCACATGTCTCGCCTAATGGGGGCTGGGCTTAAAAATAAAAACGTCAATGGTGCTTAAATGAAAGTTTGTAAAAATTTTAGTAACTAAAAACAATGGAGTTTGCCGTTTGCTTTTGCTGAAATGACATTAAAGTGCATTTTTAAAAAAACAAAATACCATTCTATTAAAAACAAGAGGCCCAAGAGGGCCTGTGGATGCTCTACTTGCTAAAACGGCTCTTATATCAAGGGTTGTCGACATAAAATTCCCACCAGTACTTTTTTTAAAACATTGCAAAAACAACAGGGATAGGATGGCCTTAGATCGCTCACCTGGTAATCATGGGCAATAAGTCTGCTGTGTCTAGTCTGGCATGGGTATTTTTTTAATTTGTCCCACTTCTTCTATGAATGAAATTTCATAAAAATGGGTGTGGGGAGTTTATAAAAAATACGGTAAATTCAGATAAAAAATGAAGTAACTACAGATTTAACAAAGGAAAATACAATATAGCATTTTTCAACAAATCAAGGGCCATAACCTGTCGTTACTAACAATATCTAGCTGGTTTTCGAACTTGTCCAAGATTTCAATGATAAACCGCGCTTTGCACAGCTAGACATCTTACTGAGGCTTCCTGCCAAATTTTGCAGAAATCCAACAAGCCATTTAGGAGGAGTAGCGCCGACAAGAAATTCAAAATTAAGAAGTCAAGGGGTCGTAACTTCATCATAAATCAACGAATCGGAAAAAAACACAATAGGCACAACTAGAAATCATAGCAATGCTTCCTGCTAACATGGCGTTAACACCAAAAAAAAAAAAAAATGGAATTCAGAAAATAATGAAATTAAAAAAAAAAAATTAAAAAAAATAAATCAATGAATCGATCAAATAAACAAAAAAAAAATAACAAAAGAAATAAATGAATAAAGATAACAATTATTTTTTTATATATATATAGTATATATTAAAAAAAAAAATAAAAAAAAAATAAATACTAATGACAATAAAAGGCAAACCATCTGGTAAAGTTTGGTAAAGATCAGATGGAAAATGATAGCCCTATTGTATTAACGAGGCAAAATATAGCATTTTTAACTAAATCAAGGGCCAAAACTCCGCTGTTACTGGTCCGATCTGGCTGGTTTTCTATTTTGTCCGAGCTTTCATTGATATTAACAATCTGTTAAAGGTTGGTAAAGATCGGATGAAAAGTGAAGGCCCTTGGCCAGTAGAGCTAAACATCATCAGCTCCAAAAAGTAGCTCAAGGTCACAGATGAAATCCATGCATCCAAAATGATGCTCTACCCAAGACAAAACTATGTCAAAATAGAATATGTTTTCTTCCGAAGATTAAGCTATACATTAGGTTTAAAACATCTGGTGCATAATTATAGTTCATGAGAAAGTGATGTAAATGTAACAATTTAAGTTATCTGCCCTTTGCTTGGTTGGTGAAAGTCACATCCACATTTGCTTTGTCACGTTGCAATGTACCACTCTAGATACAACTATAAGCAAAGTTTGAAAGGTCTCAGTGCATACAGTTTGTGAAAAGTGACCTAAACGCAAAAGTTGAACCTAAAAATGATTAAGTTATCTGCCCTTTTCTTGGAGGGTCAAGGTTATTTCCACATTTGCTTTATCACGTTACGATGTATCACCCAAGATACAACTATAACAAAGTTTGAAAGGTCTAGTGCATGCAGTTTGTGATAAAATGACCTAAACGCAAAACTTGAATGTTGCCGCCGCCGCCGCCGCCGGAAAAGCAACACCTATGTCTATTTTTTTCTTCGAAAAGGCGAGACAAAACAACGCTTCTCCCGGAAATTTCGTTTATTTGAGTTGGCTGAATCGGCTCTTTGCCCGATAGTCGCTGTCAAGCGAAGGGGCTCGTGACATCAAATCGTGTTTCTCCCTTGATGAGAAAACACCTTTTAAAAAATCGCTTAAAAAAAAAAATCGCCCATAACTCAAACATAATGATATTTTCGAAGAGTTTCGCGACCTGTTTATTTGCATTATAGTTGTTTTCAGCATCCAATACGTTCGTCTAGCATAGATCAGCATACATGTACGAATTGAAGCCTCGATTTATGAGAAAAAATGTAGGTAACAAAGGCTATGAATGAAAACCAACATTGCATTCAAAAAGCGAGTTAATCATGAGAAGCTAAGTTAGTGAGGTTGAGTGGTTTAACTAGGGTATAGTTTTGAGAAAATATCGCAAAATATGACCTAGACCTTGGTATTGTTTGTCGTTCAGCGATGTTCGCCAAAGCCAACAATACCTATGACCAAGTATCAAAGACATAAAGTGAGACAATCACACTGAGTTAACTGAGGTTAAGTTACCTAACCAAGGTTAAGTTTGGGGAAAATAACGCAAAATATGACCTTGATTATGGTCATTGTTTGGCAATACGTGATGTCCCCTGACCCAACAAAGCACCTGACAAAGTTTCAGAAAAAATCGAGCAGTGGTTGTTGAGATATAGTTGATTTAAAATGCGGCGGTCGCCGCAACCGCCACCGGTGAAGTGACTGCTGTCTCGCTACACACCATGGAGGGCGAGACAATAAAACAATAAAGGTGTAATTAGAAACCAAAAATATATAACTGTGACAACTAACAACACTAAACAATAAAGCTGATTAAATGCAGTCAAAAATGTATCTACAGCATTTTAAAGATTGTTAGAATTGCATATTGCAATTAACTAGAGAAATAATTATTCAGAAACGATGAAGATATGTTTATAGACTATTATATAGACATGCATGTGTTTTTTTGTTGTTGTTGTTTACTGTGAATGTATACATTTCAGTATTTTTCCGTTGTCAACATTATTTCGTCAACATTACGTTTGCTTCTTTTTTCTTTTCTTTTTTTTTGAGAAATGTACCCGCAACACGTAGTGTAGGACATTGCAGATAATGCATTTGCTTCATGTTCAACTAAACCATGTAAACTGTCACATATAACTAACGATGTAACATTCATACCCATTACACCCACCTCATCAATATACCTATTTCAAGATTCGGTCTTTCACACTCGGTCAAATTACTCTTTGTTAACATTATTCGTAGAGTAAACCTTCACGCCTCTCTCCACTGCGGGTTCAAATCCCATTACCACTACGGGTTCGAATCCCACTGGGAACTCAACTTGCCCAGTGAGAAAGTGTCGATTCTTACGGATGGTGAGAGGTATACAGTACTGGTTCCATCCAGGATAAAGTGGGTGGTGTGCCTCCACCATAAAAAGTAGGCCGTACTACATAGCCTAAAATGTGCTGGAAAATGACGTTAAACATCAAACAAACAAACCTCAGCTAACATAATTACGTTTTCGTTCAAATCACTACTTTATTATTGAAAGCAGTATTACTATATGTATTATTATTACTACAGGTACAGGTTATTCATTTACATCAACATCCCACTTACTCATTGAACCTTCGTCCCATGTACCCACCCATACCCCCACCCATACCCCCTCCCATGTACCCACCCATACCCCCACCCATACCCCACCCATGTACCCACCCATACCCCACCCATGTACCCACCCATACCCCCACCCATGTACCCACCCAAACCCCCACCCATGCACCCACCCATACTCCCACCCATGTACCCACCCCACGCACACAAATGAACAATTGCAGTTTTTTGTAGTACCAGTCCTCATGCTGTCAACATCACGCTGCCATTACGACAGTATGGAAGTGATAGAGAGAAGAGAAGATAGTGCTATACTAGCTGAGTGTTTGGATACTTTACTCATACTTTTTTTACAAAATCCTTCAGGTTTTTTTAAATTTTAAGTATCATTAGTCATTAACTTACTACAAAAAATCAAATATATGTGTATGTATTGTCCTGTGGAACAGTTTATTCCATATTTACATGATGAACATTTTTCCAAACATGCGTCTAATATTAAGGTCATACAGTGTTTTGTTTTGTTTTTACTTAACTTTCAGTTAATCAGTAAAGACTGAGATTTTAATTGATAGCACCAGCTAGCTCAGGATATCAAGGTAACATATTGCAAGCTTTATTTTAAAAATAAGATTTATACTGATGAGTTCTAATTCCTGTTGGATTCAATTTGAAGTGCTCTATTAAAACTGCTTTATGTACACAATTTAGTTTTAAAATCAGTTTTTTGTTTCTGGCTAGGGTAATAAAATGAGGTACTGCAAGTTTCATGTAAAAATATGCAGAAGTGTTTGAGATAACCAACTTCGAATTTTTCTTTTGTTCTAGGGAACATAATCCTTAAAGACTTTTGGGGATCAAATACTAGGGAACTCGGGACAAAATACTTTTGGGGATCTAGGGAACTCGGGACAAAATACTTTTGGGGATCTAGGGAAGTAGGACAAAATACTTTTGGGAAATAAGGAACTAGGACAAAACACGTTTGGCGATATAAGGAACAGTTTAAATACAAGGGAACTAGGAAATACTTTTGGGAAACTTTAGCAAATACTTTTGCGATCTGTATACTCATTGACTCCGCGCAAAGCGAAACCCGTGAAATATATGACAAACTATTTTTAGAATATAAACATCGCTTGTATAAAATATGTTAATACAATATTGCCTGTGTGTATACTGTTACACGAATTGTAAATAATAATGAAATCACATTATAATCGTATGCTTGACATTGAGTTTATTAGGCCTTGAGCCAGGACCCAACATTTTCGATATTGTTACCAACTCAACGGACAAATTCTACCATCACTTTTCGAAAAGAGCAATGTATATAGTTTACATTGTTAAATGATAGCAATCTGGAACAGGTAGCTTAAATAAAAAAATCGGACAATAATAGGTTATCATTGTAGCGCTTTCATATACGTTTTTGATGTTCATTTTTGAATGTCATGCTTGTGTGAATAATTATTGATGTAATTTTTAAAGACGCACTTAAGTTTACAACTATTTAGTTACATAAAGCTCTTTTTTTAGCACTGAATTCAGTTTAAAATCTCAATTTACCCCACCCACTATTGACACATTTTTTATGCATTTAGTTTAGTTAATATCTTTTACAATAATCAGTAATTTACAACCTTTCTACATGATTTAAATAATATTATAATATGAATAAGGGATTGTTATGATATATTGATGAAATTAAGTACAAAGCAATGTTGCACATATGCGTTCTGTAACCTGATAAGTTGAGACACATGCCAAACTGGAAGTATAAGCCTTCCTCAAAGTAACTGTAAAATAAATAGTATTAACATGTTCTGATATATACATATATTGTACAGACGACACATAGTCCAAAGGATTCTAGATAAAGGAAATGTGCGGTTTAACGTTGTTTTTTTAACAAAAGTCTTTTTTAGGTGTATGCGTCATGGCAATACTTATTATGATTACACATTTGGATTATGTATTAGACATAAATACATGAATTAAACATTGCATATTGCAACGCAAAATCTTAAAAGTTGTGTTAATATTTTTTAATTAAAATGTATGCATATTTTAAGGATTTTTATACCTGAAGTACACCACCCATATAAAAAACAATAAAGAATTCTGCATATGAAATGTAAAAATAGTAGCATATGCATTTGCATGAACCGTTTTGTGTTACTGAAAAAAGAATCGACGAAGATGAATTGATTTGAATTGGGGTTTTACGGCGCACCAACACAAACATGTTATATGGCGCCAACAGGAATGAACATTCGACCCGGCTCACTCTTCATTAACATCTAGAAAATAATTTGCAGAATGTGCCTAGAACCTTCTTCTGCAGAGTTGCTGCAAATTCTCTAGTAAACACTCCATTTTTCGCTGGAGCCACGATCACTGCCACCACTGAAGTAGCACCTGAAACAATACAGGTTTCATGATGAAAATAATGAACAAAAATGACAAAATTAACATGAATTCGGGGAAATTTTACCCCTATGCCTGGATATGCAGTGTTCATATTCTTGCCCGGGACCTACACGGCGCCGACGAAGAAATATCTTTAGGGTGATACCCAGATCACTGTACTAACTACTTACCATGGCAACCATTTATTAGTATTGGTGTAGTTGTTACAATATCACCTGCTTAGGATATGTATCTAAACATAGAATGAATGAATGAATGGTGTTTTACGGCACGTCGACACATAAATAGGTCCTATTGTGCGCAAAACCGATGAATCATGAAGGAATGAAGAAGTAATTAAAAATAATGTAAACATATAAAGATAAAACTATCTACAAATAAGGGATGATATGGTAGCAATATAAACTATGTAAATATGTAAATCAACAAATGCCCGCCAACGGGCTTGTAAACAAGTTAATATATATAGGAAAATATTATATTGATTTATAAAGTCTGATTTCTTTATGGAAATCTAAAACAAGACTAAAATCTATAGTATCAAATAACTCTTTCAAAGTATTAACTGTGTAGTATCTTTGTCGCATAGGATCAAAGTCTACACATTCCAACAATATATGTTTGACCGTTAACGGTGCAAAACAGGGTATACATTCTGGCAACTGCTCACCTTGTAATAAATATGAATGAGTACAGCGTTTATGCCCTATCCTGACCCTGGCTAGGATAACTTCCTCTCGACGAATCTACTAGAAGGACGCCATTCTCCGAGTAACGGTTTAATGGAATGGAGTTTATTGTTCACCGACAAGTCCCAAGCGGCTTGCCAAGAGTTACGAATATATGTGTTGATAAAACTTTTAAAATCAGTATAAGGTAATTTGGTATTAGATATATGTAAACCTAATGCTGCCTTAGCAGCACTATCAGCTCTATCGTATCTAAACATAGGTTGTGATGTTCTCCGTACTTGATGTATAGTATGGAATTAACCTATGATAGTAAGCATCAACCCTACTTTTGCGCATGCAAGTGCAAGTGGAATGATTATTACCTAAAAACAAGAGGCCCAAGAGGGCCTGTGAACGCTCTACTGGCTGTTATACCATTGATGAATCGAGTCGTACTACATGGTGTCTAGAGTGTACACAAGGTTTTTCAAGTATTTGACCTAGTGACCTAGTTTTTGACCCCATGGGACCCATTTTCGAACTTGACCAAAATATAATTAAGACAACATTTCGACAAAGTTTCATCAAGATCGGGTCAGAAATATGGCCTCTAGAGTGTACTAGTGACCTAGTTTTTGACCCTGTGTGACCCTGTGTGACCCATTTTCGAACTTTAGCAAGCTATAATTGAGACAAATATTCTGCCAAAATTGCATCAAGATCGGGTCAAAAATATGGCCTCTAGAGTGTACACACGTTTTTTCCAAAGTTTGACCTAGTGACCTAGTTTTTAACACAATGTGACCCATTTTTGAACTTGACCAAGATATAATTAAGACAAACATTTTGACAAAGAGTGTACACAAGGTTTTTCCAATATTTGACCTAGTGACCTAGTTTTTAACCCCATGTGACCCATTTTCAAACTTGACCAAGATATAATTAAGACAAACATTCTGACAAAGTTGCATCAAGCTCGGGTCAAAAATATGGCCTCTAGAGTGTACACAAGGTTTTTACCAATATTTGACCTAGTGACCTAGTTTTTAACTTCATGTGACCCATTTCCGAACTTGATCAAGATATAATTAAGATAAAAAAATTTGACAAAATTTCATCAAGATTGGGTAACAAATATGACCTCTAGAGTGTACACAAGTTTTTTCAAGTATTTGACCTAGTGACCTAGTTTTTGACCCCACATGACCCATTTTTGAACCTGACCGAGATTTCATTGAGACAAACATTCTGACAAAGTTTCATCAAGATCGGGTCAAAAATATGGCCTCTAGAGTGTACACACGGTTTTTCCAAAGTTTGACCTAGTGACCTAGTTTTTAACCCCATGTGACCCATTTTCAAACTTGACCATGATATAATTAAGACAAACATTCTGACAAAGTTGCATCAAGCTCGGGTCAAAAATATGGCCTCTAGAGTGTACACAAGATTTTTCCAATATTTGACCTAGTGACCTAGTTTTTGACCCCACATGACCCATTTTCGAACTTGACCGAGATTTCATTGAGACAAACAATTAAGATAAACATTCTGACAAAGTTGCATCAAGCTCGGGTCAAAAATATGGCCTCTAGAGTGTACACAAGGTTTTTCCAATATTTGACCTAGTGACCTAGTTTTTAACTTCATGTGACCCATTTTCGAACTTGATCAAGATATAATTAAGATAAACAATTTGACAAAGTTTCATCAAGATTGGGTAACAAATATGACCTCTATAGTGTACACAAGTTTTTTCAAGTATTTGACCTAGTGACCTAGTTTTTGACCCCACATGACCCATTTTTGAACTTGACCGAGATTTCATTGAGACAAACATTCTGACAAAGTTTCATCAAGATCGGGTCAAAAATATGGCCTCTAGAGTGTACACACGGTTTTTCAAAGTTTGACCTAGTGACCTAGTTTTTAACACCATGTGACACATTTTTGAACTTGACCAAGATATAATTAAGACAAACATTTTGACAAAGTTTCATCAAGATTGGGTCAGAAATACGGCTTCTAGAGTGTACACAAGGTTTTTCAAGTATTTGACCTAGTGACCTAGTTTTTAACCCCATGTGACCCATTTTCAAACTTGACCATCATATAATTAAGACAAACATTCTGACAAAGTTGCATCAAGCTCGGGTCAAATATATGGCCTCTAGAGTGTACACAAGATTTTTCCAATATTTGACCTAGTGACCTAGTTTTTGACCCCACATGACCCATTTTCGAACTTGACCGAGATTTCATTGAGACAAACAATTAAGATAAACATTCTGACAAAGTTGCATCAAGCTCGGGTCAAACATATGGCCTCTAGAGTGTACACAAGGTTGTCCAATATTTGACCTAGTGACCTAGTTTTTAACTTCATGTGACCCATTTTCGAACTTGATCAAGATATAATTAAGATAAACACTTTGACAAAGTTTCATCAAGATTGGGTAACAAATATGACCTCTAGAGTGTACACAAGTTTTTTCAAGTATTTGACCTAGTGACCTAGTTTTTGACCCCACATGACCCATTTTTGAACTTGACCGAGATTTCATTAAGACAAACATTCTGACAAAGTTTCATCAAGATCAGGTCAAAAATATGGCCTCTAGAGTGTACACACGTTTTTTCCAAAGTTTGACCTAGTGGCCTAGTTTTTAAACCATGTGACCCATTTTTGAACTTAACCAAGATATAATTAAGACAAACATTTTGACAAAGTTTCATGAAGATTGGGTCAGAAATACGGCTTCTAGAGTGTACACAAGGTTTTTCAAGTATTTGACCTAGTGACCTAGTTTTTAACCCCATGTGACCCATTTCCAAACTTGACCAAGATATAATTAAGACAAACATTCTGACAAAGTTGCATCAAGCTCGGGTCAAAAATATGGCCTTTAGAGTGTACACAAGGTTTTTCCAATATTTGACCTAGTGACCTAGTTTTTGACCCCACATGACCCATTTTCGAACTTGACCGAGATTTCATTGAGACAAACATTCTGACAAAGTTTCATGATGATTGCATCAGAAATGTGGCCTCTAGAGTGTACACAAGCAAAAGTTAACGGACGGACGACGGACGGACGGACGGACAACGGACAACACACCATCCCATAAGCTCTGCTGGCTCTGCTGGCCCTTGGCCAGTAGAGCTAAAAACTATGCTATAGTAGTAACATAAATTGGAAAATGTCTCTTGGTTGAGTATACAATCCCAACTTTTTACATCGTAGTCAAATCATATTTCGGATACACACATTTAAATTGTATTTTGCATTTCTGACAAATTTTAAGAAGGCGTTCCTCCGACTGTTATACTAAAAAAAGTTGCATCAAGCTCGTGTCAAAAATATGGCCTCTAGAGTGTACACAAGGTTTTTCCAATATTTGACCTAGTGACCTAGTTTTTAACTTCATGTGACCCATTTCCGAACTTGATCAAGATATAATTAAGATAAACAATTTGACAAAGGTTCATCAAGATTGGGTAACAAATATGACCTCTAGAGTGTACACAAGGTTTTTCAAGTATCTGACCTAGTGACCTAGTTTTTGACCCCACATGACCCATTTTTGAACTTGACCGAGATTTCATTGAGACAAACATTCTGACAAAGTTTCATCAAGATCGGGTCAAAAATATGGCCTCTAGAGTGTACACACGGTTTTTCCAAAGTTTGACCTAGTGACCTAGTTTTTAACACCATGTGACACATTTTTGAACTTGACCAAGATATAATTAAGACAAACATTTTGACAAAGTTTCATCAAGATTGGGTCAGAAATACGGCTTCTAGAGTGTACACAAGGTTTTTCAAGTATTTGACCTAGTGACCTAGTTTTTAACCCCATGTGACCCATTTTCAAACTTGACCATGATATAATTAAGACAAAACATTCTGACAAAGTTGCATCAAGCTTGGGTCAAAAATATGGCCTCTAGAGTGTACACAAGGTTTTCCCAATATTTGACCTAGTGACCTAGTTTTTGACCCCACATGACCCATTTTCGAACTTGACCGAGATTTCATTGAGACAAACAATTAAGATAAACATTCTGACAAAGTTGCATCAAGCTCGGGTCAAAAATATGGCCTCTAGAGTGTACACAAGGTTTTTCCAATATTTGACCTAGTGACCTAGTTTTTAACTTCATGTGACCCATTATCGAACTTGATCAAGATATAATTAAGATAAACAATTTGACAAAGTTTCATCAAGATTGGGTAACAAATATGACCTCTAGAGTGTACACAAGTTTTTTTCAAGTATTTGACCTAGTGACCTAGTTTTTGACCCCACATGACCCATTTTTGAACTTGACCGAGATTTCATTGAGACAAACATTCTGACAAAGTTTCATCAAGATCGGGTCAAAAATATGGCCTCTAGAGTGTACACACGGTTTTTCCAAAGTTTGACCTAGTGACCTAGTTTTTAATACCATGTGACCCATTTTTGAACTTGACCAAGATATAATTAAGACAAACATTTTGACAAAGTTTCATCAAGATTGGGTCAGAAATACGGCTTCTAGAGTGTACACAAGGTTTTTCAATTATTTGACCTAGTGACCTAGTTTTTAACCCCATGTGACCCATTTTCAAACTTGACCATGATATAATTAAGACAAACATTCTGACAAAGTTGCATCAAGCTCGGGTCAAAAATATGGCCTCTAGAGTGTACACAAGATTTTTCCAATATTTGACCTAGTGACCTAGTTTTTGACCCCACATGACCCATTTTCGAACTTGACCGAGATTTCATTGAGACAAACAATTAAGATAAACATTCTGACAAAGTTGCATCAAGCTCGGGTCAAAAATATGGCCTCTAGAGTGTACACAAGGTTGTCCAATATTTGACCTAGTGACCTAGTTTTTAACTTCATGTGACCCATTTCCGAACTTGATCAAGATATAATTAAGATAAACAATTTGACAAAGTTTCATCAAGATTGGGTAACAAATATGACCTCTAGAGTGTACACAAGTTTTTTCAAGTATTTGACCTAGTGACCTAGTTTTTGACCCCACATGACCCATTTTTGAACTTGACCGAGATTTCATTGAGACAAACATTCTGACAAAGTTTCATCAAGATCGGGTCAAAAATATGGCCTCTAGAGTGTACACACGGTTTTTCCAAAGTTTGACCTAGTGACCTAGTTTTTAACACCATGTGATCCATTTTTAAACTTGACCAAGATATAATTAAGACAAACATTTTGACAAAGTTTCATCAAGATTGGGTCAGAAATACGGCTTCTAGAGTGTACACAAGGTTTTTCAAGTATTTGACCTAGTGACCTAGTTTTTAACCCCATGTGACCCATTTTCAAACTTGACCAAGATATAATTAAGACAAAACATTCTGACAAAGTTGCATCAAGCTTGGGTCAAAAATATGGCCTCTAGAGTGTACACAAGGTTTTCCCAATATTTGACCTAGTGACCTTGTTTTTGACCCCACATGACCCATTTTCGAACTTGACCGAGATTTCATTGAGACAAACAATTAAGATAAACATTCTGACAAAGTTGCATCAAGCTCGGGTCAAAAATATGGCCTCTAGAGTGTACACAAGGTTTTTCCAATATTTGACCTAGTGACCTAGTTTTTAATTTCATGTGACCCATTTCCGAACTTGATCAAGACATAATTAAGATAAACAATTTGACAAAGTTTCATCAAGATTCGGTAATAAATATGACCTCTAGAGTGTACACAAGTTTTTTCAAGTATTTGACCTAGTGACCTAGTTTTTGACCCCACATGACCCATTTTTGAACTTGACCGAGATTTCATTGAGACAAACATTCTGACAAAGTTTCATCAAGATCGGGTCAAAAATATGGCCTCTAGAGTGTACACACGGTTTTTCCAAAGTTTGACCTAGTCACCTAGTTTTTAACACCATGTAACCCATTTTTGAACTTGACCAAGATATAATTAAGACAAACATTTTGACAAAGTTTCATCAAGATTGGGTCAGAAATACGGCTTCTAGAGTGTACACAAGGTTTTTCAAGTATTTGACATAGTGACCTAGTTTTTAACCCCATGTGACCCATTTTCAAACTTGACCAAGGTATAATTAAGACAAACATTCTGACAAAGTTGCATCAAGCTCGGGTCAAAAATATGGCCTCTAGAGTGTACACAAGGTTTTTCCAATATTTGACCTAGTGACCTAGTTTTTGACCCCACATGACCCATTTTCGAACTTGACCGATATTTCATTGAGACAAACATTCTGACAAAGTTTCATGATGATTGCATCAGAAATGTGGCCTCTAGAGTGTACACAAGCAAAAGTTAACGGACGGACGACGGACAGACGGACGACGGACGACGGACGACGGAAGACGGACAACACACCATCCCATAAGCTCTGCTGGCCCTTGGCCAGTAGAGCTAAAAAGTATTACCAATGAAGAGAGAGAGAGAGGGAGTGTGTGTGTGGGGTGGGGGTTGGGGGGATATATAGGCATTTAGGAACCTGCCCTACTGACGAATAGACACCTATGTTTCTTTAACATGATGGGAGAAAAAAACACGGGATCGCCTGGTTTACGTCCTCATCCGACGGAAGAGGGTAAAAGTGTCTTGCCCAAAAACATACCGAAAAAAATGCACTGGCTCCGGTCAGGCTTGAACCAGGGTCCTCTGAATTTAAAGACCCCCGTGCTATCCACTGCATCAACAGGCTGTATTCGCTCAAGCAGGATGACTGCATTAAAATACATACAACTAAAATGTTAATCCGTCATAAAGGTTATATCCAAGAAGCTGGGTTCACAACGGTCTCTCTTATCTCACAAGTTAGCATCAAGTTCATGTATGTCGAGTTGCAATATACATGCAAGCCTTATATATGCCCAGCTGCTCATTGCTGTTTTGATAAACTTGGCAATTAATGCCTTGGGATAAAACAGGACAATTAAGAATACTCAGTACATATTATCTGATTTAAATAATATAACTTAATGGGACAATATAACATACATATAATATATAAAACAAAATTAAACGCTTCCAGATAAGAATCGGTTACCAGTGCATAGAGATAGATTGCATTTAGTGATCACGGTTAGTTTACTGATGTTTACTCTAAAAGCTATATCCGACATACAGGTGCTACTGCAGTTAAAGTAGCTATCCCGCCAACAGCCACATTTTACAACATATGTACATCGTTTCTAAACCTACTGACCACGACGTATATACATAACTTACATCGTTTGAGAATCAAAACTCTATAGATACAATATAAAAAGCTTTAACCAGCCAGACAAAAAAACCAAAAATGGATAATCAATTACGGATATTACAAAAACCCATGAATAAACATATACTTTTAAGCGACACATAAACTATGCATTATTATATGAGATGAACACCTGGATAGAGTTTTAATAAACTGATTTTGTAGTGTAATTTTGTCGTACTTTTGTGGGTTATTTTAAAATGTGTATAACAAACACCTAAAAATCAACAGTTAAACCGCCTTTTCTTTTTCTTTCTGTTTTATTTTTTGCAATTTGTCGAAAATGCAGTGGTCTACTTTGTGATTTTAGTTCGTGGATTTATTCAATATGCGATTTGTAAACATGGTTAAGTCTTCATAATGGAATACCTTATCAAAAGTCACATTCTCTATATATTTCAGTTCGCTTAAACCTTTTTTATGAAAAGTCTACAACTTCAAGCCATACACAAGAGACCCACTCGCCTTGTCTCAAAGTGCTCTCATGTTTTAAAACAACAATATCTTTATAAACATCTGTAAAACTGTGACCCCCGTAGTGGCCATATTTAACCCCATTGCCGCCATTTGAACAAACTAGGTAGAGGATCATAAGCTTATGGTACAAGCGAACTATTATTTTTAGCAATTGAAGTATCGGAGAAGCTGGTTGAATATATTTTTCTATATAATTCAATGTTATAGTGTGACCCCCGGGACAGTGCCAAATTTGATTCCAGGCTTGATTCAAGGGACACCATTTAAATTATTTGGTACAGGACAATAATCTTAAGCTACATGTAGCTTATTACACCTCTAGCTCTTGTAGTGTCAGAGAAGATGTTTATAGACTTTCCTACATAACTCTATGTAAATATGTGACCTCCCCGACCTGCCGAAATTTGACCATAAGATCACCATTTGAACAAAATAAATTAGTAGAGATCGATACTCTTATGCTACATGCATCGTATTAGACCTCTAGCTCTTGTAGTATCAGAAAAAGAATATTTTTATGGACTCTTTGTAAAACTTTAACCCCAGAACCGGGCCATAGTTGGACACAGAGTCACCATTTGAACAAAAGTGGTAGAGACCAATAAGCTTGGACAATATGCAAAATAGTAGACCTCTGGTTCTTTTTTTTTTAAAGACGAGATTTTAAAGATGTTTCTATATGACTCTATGTAAATATATGACCCCTGGGGCGGAGCCAGATATGACCCCAGGGTCAACATTTTAACAAACTTGCTAGTGGACCATAAGCTCATGCTTCATGCATACTATGGGACCTCTAGCTCTTACAGTTTTAGAGAAACTTATGTATTTTTTAAAGATTTCCTATATAACTGTATGAAAAAATGTTACCCCCGGGGCTGGCCATATTTGACCCTGGGGTCACCATTTTATAAATACTTGGTAGAGGACCCTAAATGTATAATACATGCAAAATATTAGACCTGTAACTCTTCTAGTTTCACCGAAAACGATTGTTTAAAGGAACGAGAGTTTTGCTTAAAAGGGGGAGATAACTCTTATAACAGGAATCAGCTACCCTGTTCACACTGCTATCATGGATTTTTGGTTTCTCTCCAAGGTACTCAATAACATGGTACCAGTAAGAATTTGTCCCTTGAGATGGTAACAAAAAAGTGTATGGCTCACGGTCTATATGGCAAAATGATCGGTTGCACGAAACACCCGAATATACCTATTTCCCCCAAATCCACCCAAATCTACACCAAATCATCTCCCTAAATCTCCCAAATCTACACCAAATCTACCTTATATGGTTTTACATCGATGTTGTAAAAACAAATATCCCAAAGTAACGCAAACTGACAGATACGCATCTCAAAGTCAAAGTGCCAAAAGAAAACCCGTAGAAAGAAACAACATTTGTATATATACTTTCCATATTTTATCATTTCTGTCTTTATTATTCACTGTATTTCCCCCAATTTTTGTTCGTTGTTTTAATGTGTAAAACAAATACCAGCTATGCTGGCTATATAGTTAGAACAATCCTGACAGTCATGGAGTACCTGCAGTAATTGTACAAAGGGAAATAACCCTTATTTGTTTACCTAAATATGTGCAGTGATTTTTTATTTCTATATATAATCTAATATACGCAATATATATATTATTAACTCCCCCATACCCACCCCCACCCCACCGTACGTACGCACGCACACACACACACACACACAGAGAATGAAAACATATTTCTTTTATAATTGGAAACTATATAGGCTATCTACTATGCATTGTGCAAGTATGTTTATATTTGCATCACTAATGCCCACTGTTAATTTTTATTGTACACGTCTCATGTGGTGTTACTCATGTTGTATATTTCATGCGTGTATCTAGAGTGTAAACAATGAATATGTTCAGCGTTATGTTCTGCCACAGGAACTTGAGATTTTATCAATAGAGCAAAGAAAACGAGTAAACAATGAAAAATACCCCCCCTGTATATAAAAAAACACCAGGAATGAAACGCGTCGAATGTCAAAAATGACGACCCCACCTGAATACACTAACGAAACAAAGACTGACCACTATCGCATTTAGCTATTCAATAACTAACACATTTATGTACCTGGAACAACCGACGATTTTTAAATCGCGTCCAATTTGATGAAGTTATTCGTTATTTTATAAGGATTTTCGCCCTTTCAATTTCCATCGAGTAAGCCATTGTGTGACGTCACAATATTGCAGCGACGAGGTGAATACTCAGGTTGGAGAACAGTAAAATACGGCCCACTCATGTTTCACGTGTTTTCAAGATGGAGCAGGTCGAAGCAATTTCTCTTGCCTCAAAAGGGCACAGTTTCCTAATGACTGGCTCATGTGGCACAGGAAAAACATATACATTGAAGTAAATGAACGTTTTTTTTATTTAACAGTTTAATTTCATTAATTATACATGTACATACAGTATATAAATAGCAATTTCTTTTGCCTCAAAAGGGCACAGTTTCCTGATAACTGGCTCATGTGGCACAGGAAAAACATGTACATTGAAAAGGTTTTTTTATTTAACAGTTAAGTTTCATTAATTATACATGTACCAACAGTAGATCAATATTTGATTTATTCCTCGGAGGTCTTCCTCCACCAATAAAACTGGAAAAGTCATTAAATAACCTAAAATGTGTTTGAATAGAATAGTTTTAGTTTCCAATCATGGGCCCTTTCAGGCATACATTTTTTTAATATATATAAACATGTATATCAATAGTACAAACTGAAGTCTAATATACCTGAAGCTTGATTCTGATTAGAAAATACAAACAACAAAAGACTAGATGGAATAATAAAATCAGGCATTTAAAATGACAACGACAAATAATTAAAGACAATAATAACATATTAGCATAATAATTGGTTAAATGACTTTAAACCCATTCAATTATTGTGAAACACATGGCGTACAATACACATAATACAAAATCACATAATACAAAATATTTTAACATTTCAAATATTACAGCTATCATATTTAAGAGAATTACTATGGGTTTCTAATTTTCTATTATTATACCTCACGTGACTTTGTAATGTTAAATTCTCATATACTCATCATGGGAAATATCTTACTGTCTCATGCTAACAGTACGTTTTTGACCGGTTAACAGTATACTGTTACATGGCACGCTCGTGAAAATGTTGGTTATGCACGTGCATGACGTCATTTCAAACAATAACGTCACCTTTTAGATGCGCGTGCCATGTAACAGTATACTGTTAACCGGTATATTCATATGTGTGTGTTACATTGTTGTAGATCTACCCATGTTCACCTCCCCTACAAAGGTACAAAATAAGTTAAATAAACGTGTAATTTTGTTCGGTATAATAAAATAAATAGTGCATGGCTTCCAGTGTGACAGTACATATTGTCAACATTCGGTAAAATACTGTTAACCTCCGCTTCGCCTCGGGTAACAGTATTTTCCTCATGTTGACAATATGTACTGTCACACTGGAAGCCATGCAATATTTATATAATGTTGGCACAAAAAGTGATACATTCTAATTTTGGCACAAAAAGTTATACATTACTAATACTTTTGAATGACAGCAGAATATATATTTATAAATATACCCAATATTGGAATGTAACCTGGACATATATCACACATGATAGCCCATAAAGATTTCATTATTATGAGTATGTAATTTTGGCACAAAAAGTTATACATGGCTAATACTTAACAAAAATAAAAGTAAATTAAAGAGATCAAGCTTAAATGGCAAAATTGTTTAAATATTTCACAACCGTATAAAGTTTTGAAGTTTATTTACAAAAATAAAAAATAAAAGTAAATTAAAGAGAACAGCTCCAATGTAGTTCATACACCGATGGACGTTAAAAATAAGCATTTCAATCCTTAAATGGCACTACCATCTGTATATGAAATAAATTTACACTTTTTACCGATACTAGACTGCATGTCATTTACATAACATAGAAAAAGTAATGGTCCCAAGATACTTTCTTGAGGAATACCACATGAAATATTCATACCACATATTTTAAAAAGTTTCTTATATTACTACACCTATATAGAATTTGAATGTATCCCTTAGTTTTACAGATGTAGACCTGTTTTAGATTTTAAATACGTACACTCCTCCTTTTCAGTTTTTCACATTTATTTCTCTGAGGATTAAGTGGACATGGCTTAAGCGCTTTGTACAAAGCAGTAGATGTCCCAGAGTTGGCTTTATTGCTAATACTTTGTTGACCGAGAATTATAGCTGTCTTTGACGGCCCGTATTGTGCAAGAGTTGGGTTAGTATTTAAGCCGTTCCGAATACCCCTTTGCTGACAAAAGAAATTTTCCACCAAGTCAGAATTAAGATAGCCTGGATTTATAGAATTTCCAGATTTGACGTGAATTCTGCAAAGCGACAGAAATCCAGACACAGAAGAGTTCAAATCATCTCTAGTTTCTTCTGTCATAAGGTTCTTCTTTGAAGTGTAAGCCTTTGAACTTTGTACTTGTGTTTCCCACGAATTAAAAAAGCTCAATATTGTTTCTAAAGACTTCAATCTTTCGTCCGAAAGACTTGATATTGGTCGGTTGTGGTCACAAAACATTGAAGTTAACTCTGCGGTGTTTTCCAATATGGCCACTGATGATGATAGTCTCTCAGGGTCCTGTAATGTGCTCTGATAACTTTTCATGAGGAACAACATATCTTTATCTAGGACCTGAATTGCCAAGTGATTTCTCATTTTTGAGGCTGGTGTCAATGCCATGTGTTCCTCAGTAAGTTTTCGATGAATAGCGAATCCATTCTGGAAATTAAAGTTGAAACATTCCTGCCAGTGCTCCCAGAGAACTGAAACTTCATTCAGGACAAGATACCTTCCAGCCTTTGAGCGATTCTCAGAGCAACTAGATTCCAAATTATTTCTAACCTTTTTAAGCACATGCATTATGTCTTGAATAGCACATATGGAATGTTTTTGGTAGAACACATTTGGAAACATGTATTTCCTATCCCGCGGACTGTCCATAAGCATTTTCATAAAGGCCCTGTTGGTAGATGCCCCGTCAAGCATTACATAGTCAACAGTAAAACCGACTTCATCTAGTTGATCCACACACTCCCAGAATGTTGTGTACAACTCATGGGAAGTTGCTGTGCTAGAACCAAAATACACAACTGGCCATCTGCAAATAATAATGCAATTTGTCTATTTATTTTTAAAGATGCTTTTTAATAAGTTTTTATAAACAATACAATTATATAGGATCTTGTAACATAATTAAGTTGTTGTTTAATATAAACCTTTATTAAACAAGTTTTTGAAAATTTATTAAATGAGCCTTTTTATCAAATTTAAAGAAGCCAGAAAATGGCTATTTTCATCAATAAAACGTTATTTGGCGGTAAACAACGTCGTGATTTTCAAGTTACGTTTGTGATAACTAAGTGACGTTACATCATTTCATGTTTTTAGATCACCTAGAGCCGAAGGCTCAAGGTGAGCTATTCTGATCACTTTTTGTCCGTCGTCCGTCGTCCGTCCGTCCGTCCGTCCGGCGTTAACTTTTAGCTTTAAACATCATCTCCTCCCAAACTCCAAGGACAAATTCCGTGAAACATCACAGGACTGTTCCTCTGGTTGGCCTCTTTCAAAGTTGTTCAAAGATTTAAATTCAATTGAGAACTTTGGTTGCTGCGGCATCAAAAAGGGGGCAAAATGTCCGAACTTTAAAAATCTTCTCCTCCGAATCTGCCTGTCAGATTCAAATATAATTTGGTAGAAATGTTCCTTGGGTGACCCTCTATAAAAATTGTTCAAGCCATACTGATTGGTCGAAAAACATGGCAGTCAGTCGGCATCAGAAAAGGGGCAAAATGACAAAATTTGAAAATTCCATTTTTATGAAAGTGTTTGTCTTATTTTAAGAAAATATAATACGAATCTTACTGTAATGATCCTCTATTTAATTTGTTTAAGCCGTTTTGATTGGTTACGCAATCATATCAACCAGGTGTCATCACAAAAAGGGTAAATTGAACTTTTAGCTACAAGTGACATCCAACTCCTACCATTCCAATAGACCAATTTCCACAAAACATCACAAGAATGTTCCTTTGGTGGTCCTCTTTCAAAATTGTTCAAAGATTTAAATTCCATTGAGAACTTTGGATGCTGCGGCATCAGAGAGTGAGAAAAAATACCCAAATTTTAAAATCCTTTTCCTCCATAATCTACTTGTGCGATTGCAAAATAATTTGGTAGAAATGTTTCTTAAGTGACCCTCTAAATAAACTGTTGAAGCCATATTGATTTGGTTGAAAAACAGCGCAGCAAGGCGGCATCAGGAAAGGTGCAAAATGACAAAAACTTTATAATTCCATTCTTATTAAAGTTCTTGTTAGATTTCAAGATATAAATGGCCTTTACTGATAAGCTGTTTCTTGAGAAGTGTCCACTCCTTTCAGTTTCATTTGCACTCCCTGATAAAATTTTCCAGATATTTGCAGTTAAATATTTGCTACTAATTTACTATCAATTAGGTGATCGATTTAGGGCCATCTTGGCCCTCTTGTTTTATATTGAATGTGAAGTGTCATATTATTATAATATCAATTTATTAAATGAGTTCAACAAAATGTTATAAAATGAGCGTCTGACGAGTTTAATGTCATAATTTGAACAAGTTTAATAAATAGACTAATAAATAAGTTATATAGATTTTTTATATCTATTTTTAACTTACCTGAATCCAGTTAATCCGTGGAAAACATACTGTAGTGCGTGAGTTGCCATTTGAACCTTTTTCTTCCCACCAGTTATAATTTTTATGTTGTTATTTACATGCCCCATATCGATCACTCCAACTATATTCCAGCTGTCCCCGTGTTTGGTTATTACCAAGTCATCCTGAATTGTCATTTCATCGACAAGAAGTCCACCATGATAGCCAAATTGTGATAAATCTTGTGAATTTGCTTGTTCTTTCATCCAATTTAGGTTTTCTGAACTGAAGCCCGGCTTTTGCTTGACAACATTTTTATAATATTGGAGTGTTCTCCTGGATGGTAAAGTAAGAAGCTCGGAGTCCTTCAAAGTCTGATAAGCCTGTGGAGAGCGAAGAAGTATTCCCAAACAAATACTAATAACTTTCGGATCCCAACGTCTCTGACGCGCATCAAGGTCACTTTTATTGTTCCTTATTTGCGACTCGAGCAATAACTTAAACTCTCCAGCGCTGCCATCTTTTAAAATGTTTTTCATGATATCTTCCATGTCGATGTGTGAATCTGGGGACAAGTGTATGGTTTGGTCACTCTCATCTGTTGAATGATCACACTGACTGGGGAGATTATTATTACCAGTAACACAATTTAACTTTGTGGTGATATCACTTAATGCCCTTTTCCTCAGGGGCTCATCACATGACTCCGGGTTACCGTTATTAGATGAAGTAGGACTCATTGAACGTTTCCTGAACTGATTGAAAGAGTCCCCACATGTCGTACATGTTTCAGTTTTCCCAAGGAATGGAAGGATGTGTTTGCATTTTTCTGAACGGCCGACTTTACGCCCCAAATTACTATCTTGTAATGAAGAAACTGTTTCCACGTTAAACGTTTTTGGTAATTTACTGTCCGCTGA
This sequence comes from Cyrtodaria siliqua, assembly GCA_037043455.1. Lineage (NCBI taxonomy): Eukaryota > Metazoa > Mollusca > Bivalvia > Adapedonta > Hiatellidae > Cyrtodaria > Cyrtodaria siliqua. Next base: position 44,274 of record JAWPHD010010584.1, read on the forward strand.
CACACCATTACACAACCTGATGGTTTGAAGTGTCAAAATGATGCCATCAATGACCCTCTGATTTACAGGAAGCGAATAATCAAGTTTAATAACCTGTTTTGATAAGTTGATAATAGTGGTCGTGTCCGTGAAAGAAATAGTACATTTAAGCTGATTTCCATTAACGGTGTAGTTTAGTGGACACTCAAACTGAATGAATGAGTGCATATTTAAAGTACAAACTAAATAACCACTGCATTTTATAGGTAAACTATTAAGTGGACTTGAACCTAAAAACCTGAAAACAGTTCGCATTCCATTGAAAAAACTAACATTCCCAGGCCATTTAAATCCCATTCCATGCTCTCAACAAAAAAACAATTCAAACATAACCATACCTTATTGCTATATTCAATTGAAATGCCATTTGTAATGATAATAATATATAATTCATATTTCTTGTTTGGTGTTTATTATTTTTCCTGCGGACTGTCAAATTTCCAAACGTGCAGAGTTATGAGAGTAACTTCCCCTACTTACTTGGGTTTCGTCAAATATCTTTTTCCTAAAAAATATCATTGACAACTATTTTTCCTAATTATCTTAAGAAAAATATTTCATATCAAATGATGAACATAAACAAATTTTAAAACATATAACAATTATTTTAACGTATTTTAATATTCACCTCGTCGCTGCAATATTGTGACGTCACACAATGGCTTACTCGATGGAAATTGAAAGGGCGAAAATCCTTATAAAATAACGAATAACTTCATCAAATTGGACGCGATTTAAAAATCGTCGGTTGTTCCAGGTACATAAATGTGTTAGTTATTGAATAGCTAAATGCGATAGTGGTCAGTCTTTGTTTCGTTAGTGTATTCAGGTGGGGTCGTCATTTTTGACATTCGACGCGTTTCATTCCTGGTGTTTTTTTATATACAGGGGGGGTATTTTTCATTGTTTACTCGTTTTCTTTGCTCTATTGATAAAATCTCAAGTTCCTGTGGTTCTGCAAAGTACATCCGAAATCCACCCATATTTTTGTCAATTTTCTGCTAACAATTGTCCTTAAATTAAGCTGTTTGCATAGATATTGTAGGTTAAAGAAACAATGACTCACCTATGAGTGGCATCAAGTAAAGACGGTAAATCCTATCACACAAACTATCTGAAAAATCAACAAGATACGTCCACTTTGATTATAAAATCGAAGATCGGCGACGCGTTTGTGAAATATTTCGAGCATGCAAAGCACGTGAACTGAACAAATCTCCACTGACTCGTAAACGGATATTGGACAAAATCACGGAATTCATGTGCACGTAATTCTTAAATTGCTATTTCGAGCCTATTGTATTTTTGGGGGAGAAATTGTCACCAGAATGACAATAAAACATATTCTGGCAGAACAGCAGAATGAGAAAGTTCAAAGACGCGCTGTCTTTTGTGTGCAAAAGGTCGGCAGCATTAATACAAACTGTTTTTGTTTTTGTTCTGATCTTCCCTATCTAAAGTTCTTCTGTCCAGAGCTAGAGATCAGCAGAATTAAACGCATGAAGTTGTAAAAAAATATAGTTCATTAATAATCTGTTAAATTGTTTTTCAAAGCATGTATCACCCCATCTTGATTACTGTTTCTCTTGAAAATAAAATTGTAAGATTTAAAAAAAAAAACACCATTGCACGACAATATTCGAAACTTCTTCTGTTGAACGTTTTACCGAACTCAGGTAGATGACGTGTCCCTAAAGAGTTAAATCCATGTTTAAACAGTTAAGTATTAAAGGGACACTGTCCGTAAGTAAGCAGATATTGAGCATAACCAAATAGCCGTCCCATTTTTATTCAGTGAAATGTATACATGAAAACACGAGCATAGACCCTAAAAAGTCTGTAGTAATACATTCGTGAGTTTGAAAAAAAAGAAGCTTTAATTATTATTTGTAAATAAAGTGGGACCCACAATATTAACCTTTTCTGCGATCACGTGACTTCCATTAGCGCATTAGGGTTTCACCATAGTATTTATTGCGCAATATGTATAGCCCGGTTAGCTCAGTCGGGAGCTATGTCGACTTGTTTACACTCACGCTCACTATTATTACCGCGAGTGTAATTTTAGTTTGGGTTGAGTCCAAACGCCCGAAGCAGTTTCTCTTTTATTGTACCGCGATTGAATTCCGTCAAACAATCTTGCTTTTAATTAGTACATATTCATTAATGTTTGATGTGTAATGTTTGCGAACATACTTAGTGAGTGATTTATAAGCTAAAAGTTACGGACATTGTGCATTTAAGCTCTTGATTACCTAAGAGAATTATTTACTCTAACTTCATACTTATGCGAACTTTAAGATCATTCTGAAATCTACAACTATATTCTTCTAGACCGAATAGTGAGTTTTTAAGCGTTTATCTATCCAGACCCTAAAGTATGGTGTACGGTTAGGGTCGAAAATAGACCTAGGCTGCCTAGGTCCATAAGGACCCATGCATTATGATGAAAATGAGGCACCCCATCCCAAATGAGGGCCCTTCGGTGCGGAGTCACACATTACGCCATTATCATAATAAGGGGCAGTCGTTCACGAAGTTTGATTGAATCCCGTTCAGCAGTAAAAGGTGGGTATACTAATTGCGCGTTGTGTATTATTAACTTAACAAAATCCGCTTCTTCGTTATTTATTTCTCCGGCGCCGTAACTCCATTGTTAACAGTTCGTCAGAATACGACACATCAACCAGTCGTCTGCTTAGGTAGTTTTGGGAAGACCACGAGTTCCTGTCTCCTAGAACCGAGTGCTCCAATACCAGCCATGTGCTTTGCTTCCCGCCATATAACTTGCGAATGAGGTACGGTGTTTAAGTTACCGGGCATGGTAAAGTTAACAGAATGGCAGAACAGCAGAATGAAAGCAGAATGCCAGAACAGCTGAATGAAATTACAATCAGTTTTTCTTCTGATCTTCCTCATGTAAAGTACTTCCGCTCAGAGAGCAGAATGACATTTTACGTTCAACAGGGTGGGCGGCATTTAGCAGTTTCTGTTTTTTGGTGCTGAAAAGGTGCACCTCATTGAAATAAACCTTTTTTTGTTATTAATGCCATTACCGATAACTATTAGTTTTCGCGCCATATAACTTGCTGCTTGTTTGTCATTCTGCCAGCAGAACATCAGAAAACCAGAATGAAAAAGTTTCAAAGACACGCTGTCTTTTGTGCGCAAAAGGTCCGTGGCATTAAAGGGAGTACATCAGGATTTTTCTAGAAATATCTTAAATTATAAAAATGTTCCAATTCATGATAAAACGCTTATATCCATCAAAATATGATGTTCGAACCATATTGTTAAGGTTTAAACTTCGAATACACCATATAGCTAGGACTGAATCGGGCATAAAATGCTGAAATTAACCCTGGTGCGTAACCTAGGATAGCACGTATTACTGTACACAATGAATTTCCTTGTAACTTAGGGGTCATTTTTAGGATCATTCATTATGTTTAGGAGCTTTAAAACAGAAAATATCATTATTTGTCAATTTTAAGTCGGACCCCTAGACCCCTTTGAAAAGCCTGATGTACTCCCTTTAATACAAATAGTTTTTGTTCTGATATTCCTTATCTAAAGTGCATCTGTTCAGAGCTAGAAATAAGCAGAATGAAATTTTTCGTCCAAGGAAATGAGACAATGTTGTTCCCCTCTATGTATTACAATTAATGCCATCAGATATACAATCAAATAAAAAGCCTTTAATACAAATTAATACGTATAATTTCCGCTGCTTCAGTCACAATAAAATGATGTAGTTAATATCGGAAAGCAAAACAAAAATAGCAAAGATAGCAACAACAGAACAAATAATTACCGGTATCTCACTCATGCCGACTGTTACGTCTTCCCCATATGATAAAAGAGTGCAAGGGCAACACTAATTTTGACTCCGCATCGAAGGGCCCTCAAGTGGGGTTGGTGGGGGAGGGGGGGGGGGCGGTGCGGGGTTGAGGATGGAAGAGGTGTGGGGTTGGGGGTCAAATGCAAATTTCAGTGCAAATTTCAGTAATACAGCAGTAGGACTAAAACATCGATAAAGAATTTCAAACAGGGTGATATTAGTAGCTCAGCCATCATGCTTTAAAAAACCCGTGAGACCACGTATCTAGGAGGTTGATCTTTCCGCCGGCAACACCCGTAATCCGACAACAAACGCTTGTTCAAGTGTACCGGAGTACACACTTCAGTACCACAGCAGCAGAACAAAAACTGCGATAAAAAATCTCAAGTGGGGTTATATCAGTAGGCTCGCCATCAGGCTTTTAAAATCCGGTGAGACTGCATGTCGCTGTGGTTGATCGTGGTTGATCGTCCCGCCGGCGACACTCGTTATCCGGCTACAAGACGATTTGTTTTACTACTTCCGGAACTTCAATCATACAGCAGTAGAACCAAAATTGCGATAAACGGTCTCAAGTGGGGTGATATTAGTAGATTGGCCATCAGGCTTTTAAAATCCGGTGAGACTGCATGTCTATGAGGTTTTATCTTCCCGCCGGCGACACTCGTTATCCGACAACAAGACCTTTTTTGTTTACCTAGTTCCAACAGTAACGGTGGAGAACTAAATGCAAAAGAGGTTGTCTATAAAACAGGATGGTTAAAAAGGGAAAGTAGAAACAACAATAGATGGTGATGATAGTGTTGCTACTGCTCTACTGCATCTTCTGCTGGCAGTAGCTAAAAAGTCACAGCATTAACGGCAGGAGAAACATATATGCTTGATTGGCGAAGCGGTTGTGTTATAAAACATTATGGTTAAACAGGGAACGTAGAAAGAACATAATTGTGCAGGAAAAAAAACATACTTGCGATATCAGAATACCTATTGAGATGGTGATGCTACTGCTGCTACCGCTGCTACTGCCTTACTGATGCTAGCAGTAGATACTGCTACTGCTACTGCTACTGCTATATCTTCGCCGTACGTGCGACCAGCGCGCTGACACTTTCTGGACGTCTGCATGTACATGTCGACATCTATCTTTGTTTTAAGGAAGATGTAATAATAAGCTACTGCTACTGCTGTTACTGCTACTACTGTTGAGGCTTGTGTATACAACATGAAGGTTATAAAGAGAAACTAACTGCTACTATGACTGTTGTTACGCTAACAGTAGCTACTGCTACTGCTGATAATGCTAGTGGTAGCTATTTCCACTGCTTCTACTGCTGATAATGCTAGTAGTAGCTATTGCCACTGCTTCTACTGCTGATAATGCTGGTGGTAGCTATTGCCACTGCTTCTACTGCTGATAATGCTAGTGGTAGCTATTGCCACTGCTTCTACTGCTGATAATGCTAGTGGTAGCTATTGCCACTGCTTCTACTGCTGATAATGCTAGTGGTAGCTATTGCCACTGCTTCTACTGCTGATAATGCTAGTAGTAGCTATTGCCAGTACTTCTACTGCTGATAATGCTAGTGATAGCTATTGCCACTGCTTCTACTGCTGGTAATGCTAGTGGTAGCTATTGTCACTGCTTCTACTGCTGATAATGCTAGCAGTAGCTATTGCCACTGCTTCTAATGCTGCTACTGCTAGCAGTAGCTGAAAAGTTGCAGCAGTAACGGTAGAGAAAAAACATATACACCATGATATTATTTGGCGAAGCAGTGTTAACATATGATGGTTGCGAAAGGGGTGGTCTATAAAACGTGATGGTCAAAAGGAAAAGTATAAACACACAATATATGGTAATGATACGGTTGCTACTGCTGTTTCAGCTGCTACTGCTTCTACTGCTGCTACCTACAGCTCTGTTGCTGCTAGCAGTTAATACTGTTACTGTTATATCTTAGCCATACGTGCTCCCAGCGCGCTGACACTTTCTGGACGTTTGTGCATTGGTTAGCTACTGCTACTGCTGTTATTGCTACTTCTGCTGAGGGTTGTGTATAATACATGAAGATTAAAAAGAGAAACTAACTGCTACTATGCGCTAGCAGTAGCTGAAACGTTACAGCAATAACGGTAGAGAACAAAACATATAAACCATGATATTATTTGGCGAAGCGGTTGTGTAAACATTTAATGGTTGCGAAAGGGGTTGTCTGTTAAACATAATGGTGGGAAAGTAGAAACAACATTCTTGCACAAGGAAAAACACATGCGATGAGTATACCTACTGATATGGTGCTATACTGCTGCTACTGCTGGCAGTAGTTAGCAGTAGCAGTAGCAAACATATGATCTGCTACAGCTGGCAGTAGCTATTGCTATTGCTGGCAGTAGTTAGTAATAGCAGTTGCAGTGGAAGTAGCAGTAGAAGTAGCAGTAGCAGTAGCAAACAAATGTGCGAAAGGTGTTGTCTGTTAAACATGCTGGTGGGAAAGTAGAGACAACATACATGCGCAAAGAAAACATACTTGCGATGAGTATACCTATTGAGATGGTGCTCTACAGCTGCTACTGCTATCAGTAGCTACTGCTACTGCAGCTACTGCTGGAAGTAGTTAGCAGTAGCAGTAGCAAACATATGCTCTGCTACTGCTGTCAGTAGTTACTGCTACTGCTGATACTGCTGGCAGTAGTTAGCATTAGAAGTAGCAGTGTCAGTGGCAGTGGCAGTAGCAGTAGCAGTGGCAGTGGCAGTGGCAGTAGCAGTAGCAAACATATAATCTGCTACTGCTGGCAAGAGGTACTGCATGCTACTGCTGCTACTGCTGGCATTAGTTAGCAGCAGCAGTAACAATGGCAGTATCCGTAGCAGTAGCAGTAGCAAACATATTAATCTGCTACTGCTGGCAGTAGCTACTGCATGCTACTGCTGCTACTGCTGGCAGTAGTTAGCAGCAGCAGTAGCAGTAGCAAACATATGATATGCTACTGCTGACAGTAACTACTGCATGCTACTGCTGGCAGTAGTTAGCTGTAGCCATACCAAACCTATGATCTGCTACTGCTGGCAGTAGCTACTGCTACTTCTGCTACTGCTGGCAATCATTATGTCTGTCGTTCAGCGCGACATACGACATTAGGCAGCGTCTTTCTTCGTTACATGCAGCATTCGACATTGACACTGAATATTGTTTTCCTGCATTTGTCATTTACGACTATTCAATAGTTGAAATGTACCATTTGCTAACTGGATAAAGTATTTGTTAATTTATACAATTATATGCTTAACCGGAAGTTTGGAAACATGTGGTAGTTTCTTTGTTGGATTACGAAACGTAATGACTTGCTTAACTTTTAAAGCAATCAATCTGCTGTATGTTAAGCCTGACATACTTACCCCAGAAACTATGAAAAAATACTCGGCAAATTAATCCGATCATTAAGACGATAAACAATGTATTTTCTTAATCCCCATAACGAATTTTGAATGTACTGGGAATGTAAGAAAGGATTCTATTGGTTGCAGAATAATTGTTATTATCTTAATATGTTTATTCGAACGACATAATACTATGTTTCCGCTTCTTAGAAGAAATTACCAGGATTAGGTGTCAACATATTTGTGTCCATCCAAAACAAATGTATACTATGTGAACATTTCTGGCAAGTGCGAGTCTATATAAAGAGTTTGGTTTTCTTAACGTCTACTACAGAAAAACGTTTTTTGTATGGTGTTTTACGTCATTTTCAACATATGTAAGTTATATATGACGGTCGATTTATTTTTTTGTGGTAGAGGCTGACCACACACTTTTCCTGGGTAGAACCAGTACTGTATACCTCCCGCCGTCCGTAAGAATCGACACTTCCTCACTTACAAGTCGAGCTCCCAGTGGGATTCGAACTCGCAGCGATGAGAGGCGAAGGTTTACAACGCAAACGTCGTTAGAAACGATGGCAATGTTATTACGTGGCTTCTTGAGTAATTCTGTCCATTGTAGAAGTATTAGTGTAGGGTCCTGTAACTACACATCTACGGCCCTGGTGTCCCATCGGTAAGTTTTATTATTATTATTATTATTATTTTGATTAAAGGTTGTCTCCCCGATTTTCGAACACATTTGTTTTCGAAATAAGTGTAAAATTTGACAGAAAATAATTAAAAATATCAAAATATATCAGATGAAATAATCAAAGGATATACATCTATAACAAAATAATTTAGGGAGGGCATATCGAACCAAAGTCGTAAGCGGCTGTTTAGTGTTGTGTAGCCTATTTACGTTATGCTATAACGTAGCGTTCGGTTTTATGCCCTCAAACATTTTCTGCCGCCGTCCCTCAATGTTTCCTATTTTTATCTAAGCATGTTCAATCCAAATTTTGTAGAATTCCATTAAGTAACATCGTTTTCTTACACTGTATTGTATTTTTACCATAGCTTATTTTTTTCGGGTTAAAATTGGGAAGAAAACCTTTAAGGATATGCTGTCTTCAAGTCATTACATATAGGCCACAAGCAACAGTAGTATGAAAGCCGGATAGGACCAATTTAAGGAGAAAAAAGTATTCTGGTACGTACGAGAACAAACCAAACACGAACGAACGAGTAATAATCACGTACGTACGAGAAAAAGAAACAAGTACGTACGGGAAATATTCTCGTACGTAGGAGAAAAAACACGTGCTTACTAGAAACATTCTCGTATATTCGAGAAAAAAATAATAAGCACGCACAAGAAAAAAAGCGGCATGTTCGAGAAGTATTCCTGCGAAAATTAATTTGATTTAAGGTGACGGTATTAGAGCTGTGAAACATAGAGTATAATACAGTTATCATAAAGGATATAACAAAGTTAAACTTTATTGTAATTTAGGCTTATAAACAATACAATCTTTAAATCTCAAAGAGCAAATATTAACTTAACAGGCAAAACTAATATACATCGTGTTTATAAATCAAATAGCCGAAGTGATAATTGCATGAGAAAATTACGCAGGTTGACATTTAAATACTGATAAAGGTGATCCTTTGAGAGCAACAAACACAATTAGGGGAATAAAGCAGCAGACTCGCTTTTATTGAGTCTGTTCATGAGAAGTAATGAAAGAAGCAACACTTCTCACGCCCCCTAGCACCGGCTTAAGCGGTATTCTACTTCAAAGCCACCTATATTGGGCTCGTTGGTCTCAAAGGACCAGTAAAAAATAACACTACTGATTCGTGAAATGCGCTTTTGGAGATTTTTTATATTGTTTTTATGATGTTCCGTGCCAAAAATAACATAAAATAATCAATCTACATTTCAATAGGTGTGAGAAGTTAGCTCGTAGTTCGTAGTGTGGCGTTCGACATTCGTTCTGTTACGGATTTGTTACAGATTTGTCAGCACGGAGTTCAACATTCACTTGTCAGCAGCGAGTTCGACATTCAAACCCAACCCGGACTTCGACATTCGCAGCACGGAGTTCGACATTGCCAGCTCGGAGTTCAACATTCAAATCCAACTCGGAGTTCGACATTCGCAGCTCGGAGTTCAACATTCGAACCCAACTCGGAGTTCGACATTCGCAGCTCGGAGTTCAACGTTCGAACCCAACTCGGAGTTCGACATTTCGCAGCTCGGAGTTCAACATTCGAAACCAACTCGGAGTTTGACATTCGCAGCTCGGAGTTCAACATCCGAACCCAACTCGGAGTTCGACATTGCCAGCTCGGAGTTCAACATTCGAACCCAACTCGGAGTTCGACATTCGCAGCTCGGAGTTCAACATTCGAACCCAACTCGGAGTTCGACATTCGAGCTCGGAGTTCAACATTCGAACCCAACTCGGAGTTCGACATTCGCAGCTCGGAGTTCAACATTCGAACCCAACTCGGAATTCGACATTCGTAGCTCAGAGTTCAACATTCGAACTCAACTCGGAGTTCGACATTCGCAGCTCGGAGTTCAACATTCGAACCCAACTCGGAGTTCGACATTCGCAGCTCGGAGTTCACGATTCGAACCCAACTCGGAGTTCGACATTGCCAGCTCGGAGTTCAACATTCAAATCCAACTCGGAATTCGACATTCGCATCTCGTAGTTCAACATTCGAACCCAACTCGGAGTTCGACATTCGCAGCTCGGAGTTCACGATTCGAACCCAACTCGGAGTTCGACATTCGCAGCTCGGAGTTCAACATTCGAACCCAACTCGTAGTTCGACATTCGCAGTTCGGAGTTCAACATTCAAGTCCAACTCGGAGTTCGACATTGCCAGCTCGGAGTTCAACATTCGAACCCAATTCGGAGTTGGACATTCGCAGCTCGGAGTTCAACATTCAAATCCAACTCGGAGTTCGACATTGCCAGCTCGGAGTTCAACATTCAACTCCAACTCGGAGTTCGACATTCGCAGCTCGGAGTTCAACATTCGAACCAAACTCGGAGTTCGACATTCGCAGCTCTTAGTTCAACATTCGAACCCAACTCAGAGTTCGACATTCGCAGCTCGGAGTTCAAAATTCGAAACCAACTCGGAGTTCGACATTCGCAGCTCGGATTTCAACATTCGAACCCAACTCGGAGTTCGACATTCGCAGCTCGGAGTTCAACATTCGAACCCAACTCGGAGTTCGACATTCGCAGCTTGGAGTTCAACATTCGAACCCAACTCGGAGTTCGACATTGCCAGTTCGGAGTTCAACATTCAGATCCAACTCGGAGTTCGACATTGCCAGCTCGGTGTTCAACATTCAAATCCAACTCGGAGTTCGACATTGCCAGCTCGGAATTCAGCATTCAAATCCAACTCGGAGTTTGACATTCGCAGCTCGGAGTTCAACATTCGAACCCAACTCGGAGTTCGACAATCGCAGCTCGGAGTTCAACATTCAAACCCAACTCGGAGTTCGACAGTTCAACATTCGAAACCAACTCGGAGTTCGACATTCTCAGCTCGGAGTTCAACATTCGAACCCAACTCGGAGTTCGACATTGCCAGTTCGGAGTTCAACATTCAAATCCAACTCGGAGTTCGACATTCGCAGCTCGGAGTTCAACATTTGAACCCAACTCGGAGTTCGACATTCGCAGCTCGGAGTTCAACATTCGAACCCAACTCGGAGTTCGACATTGCCAGCTCGGAGTTCAACATTCGAATCCAACTCGGAGTTCGACATTCGCAGCTCGGAGTTCAACATTCGAACCCAACTCGGAGTTCGACATTCGCAGCTCGGAGTTCAACATTCGAACCCAACTCGGAGTTCGACATTGCCAGATCGGAGTTCAACATTCAAATCCAACTCGGAGTTCGACAATCGCAGCTCGGAGTTCAACATTCGAACCCAACTCGGAGTTCGACATTCGCAGCTCGGAGTTACCATTCGAACCCAACTCGGAGTTCGACATTCGCAGCTCGGAGTTCAACATTCGAACCCAACTCGGAGTTCGACATTCGCAGCTCAGAGTTCAACATTCAAGTCCAACTCGGAGTTCGACATTTCCAGCTCGGAGTTCAACATTCAAATTCTTTTCGGAGTTCGACATTCGCAGCTCGGAGTTCTATTGACATTCAAAGTGAAAATATGTCCGAAAGTAATGTAGTTAGTCATAAAATAACACGAAAATATAACTTTTAACTTTTTGGTGTTGTCTTTTGGTTTTATTTTTTATTCCCAACATCGATATAGCAACCTTTTTTTTTTCATTTTTTTTCCATAATATATAACAACCTGAACCAAAGAAAGTTTTGATCAAATTGATCAAATACGATTTTTAATACCGCTAGGAACAAGACGTATATATATATTATATTTAAAACAGAAAAACAATCCAGTGGTATCTATATAAACATGGTTCTTTATTTCATCTTATCATTAATAATAATTAACTGACATCGTGAATCACTAAAAGCCTTTCGAAATAGTATTTGATATATACTATTATATATAATAAAGGAATACTCATATAGTTTTCACGTTTCATCTGAAGTAAAATCAAACAAACCAATGCCGTAACCAGAACCACAATATTGATGACCTATACTGAAGGGAAAAGGAAACGCGACACGGGAATTTCCGCTATACATTGTATGTAGAATATGCTGCTGTTAATCGAAAGGTGCATGGCTGCGTAACACCTTTCCCTTCTTTCGTAAAAAATAGTTTCTCAACAACTTTTACTTACATATATTGTAACCGGCACTCGCTTACGTTTTTTTCAACTGCGTTTGTTAAGTGTTACCCTAAGTATAGTATTAATAATTTATGCTCACTAATGTTTTAAATAACATACAAACTCTTCTCCCCTGGACATAACAAATCACCAGTGTTAAATCGGTTTTTCAACGGACATGAACAGTACTGGGTGTGATATATATTGGACATGAACAGCCATAGTGTTGGCGATAGTGTTGATTTTTTATAGTGAGCATTTTTTAATTATTCCAGTAATCTCTTCTGTTTACGAGCGCCGTCCAGACGTCTGTAAACACCACCCAGTTCTTAATTGTAAATAAATAAAGATTGATGAAAAACAAAAACAAATTAGACCTTTCCTTTCGAAAAAAAGACTAAAACAACACATAGCACAGCAACTAGTATTCCTTCAAATATTAACAGAGTACGCGTTTGGCTCAAGAATGTGAGCAAACTTAGGATGCAAACTTTTGCAAACTCTTTACGTTGAATACAGTTCTCAAATGGCTCAATTTTTCAAAGAGGAATTTCAACATTTATGAATTTCTTGTTAAAAAGCGTACTGTGATAAAAACGTATATAGCACCACAGTTGCGTCCTTTCTCTAACTAACTGCAAGTTTTTTCTTACAAACTATCTTGGGATTTCTTTGGAATATTATGTGGAATTAAGTGTGCAGCATATACAATAGAAAGCGGAAATTTCAGTGTCGCCTTCTTTTTCCCTTCAGTACATTTTATTAGGTTAAGCAAAGCAAATTCTGTAGACACATTCGACTCCAGTTCTCCGTTCTATTCAAACCTAGTTCTCCATTTTACATTCGAATGCATTTCTCCGTTCTACGTTCAACTGCAGTTCTCCGTTTTACATTCGACTCCAGTTCTCCGTTCTACATTCAACCTCCGTTCTTCGTTCTACATTCAACTTCATTTCTCCGTTCTATATTCGACTCCAGTTCTCCGCTCTGCATTCAACTGCAGTTCTCCGTTCTACATTCGAACGCAGTTCTGCGTTCAACATTCGGGCACAGTTCTGCGTTCAACATTCGGACCCAGTACTGCGTTCAACATTTGAAGCCAGTTCTGCTTTGAGCATTTGAACCAAGTTCAGCATTTTAATAATGTTTCTTCGTTTTTTTACGGGCAAAGAATAGGGCCACTGCAGCTCCCTTTGGAGGGGTAGGCAGAGGGGTAGGCAGAGGGGTAGAATCCCCCCAAATTCATGTTCATTTTATCATTTTTTTTTGTTCATGTTCATTAAAGTTCTTCATCATGATCCCTGCATTGTTTCAGGTGCCATCTCGCTCAAATCAAAAGAGCAGTGGCAGAAACACAATAAACGTGGCTCCAGCGTAAATGGAGTTTTTACGATAGAATTTGCAGCAATTTGCAGCAACTCTGCAGTTCAGGGTAAGAAGGTTCTAGGCCCATATTTTGTCTTGATGAACATGGAAGATGAGCCTGGCATTTCATGCCTGTTAGGCGCCATATAACCTGTAATGTGTTGCTGCGCCTTAAAACCCCAATTCAATTCATTTCAATTCTTCCGTTTAACATTCGACTTGAGTTCTCTGTTCTACATTCAACTTCAGTTCTCCGTTCTACATTCGACTCCAGTTCTCCGTTCTACATTCGAACCCAGTTCTCCGTTATATATTTGACTCTAGATCTCCGTTCTACATTTGAACCCAGTTCTCCGTTCTACATTCAACTTGAGTTCTCCGTTCTACATTCGAAACCAGTTCTCCGTTCTACATTCGACTCCAGTTCTCCGTTCGACATTCAGCTTCAGTTCTCCGTTCTACATTCGACTCCAGTTCTCCGTTCTACATTCATCTTGAGTTCTCCGTTCTACATTCGTCTCCAGTTCTCCGTTCTACATTCAACTTCAGTTCTCCGTTCTACTTTCGACTCCAGTTCTCCGTTCTACATCCAACTGCAGTTCTCCGTTCTACATTCGAACGCGCCTCTCCTTCGACATTTTGACCAGTTCAACATTCGGACCCAGTTCTGCGTTCAACATTCGAAGCCAGTACTGCGTTCAACATTTGAAGCCAGTTCTGTTTTGACCATTTGGACCAAGTTCAGCATGTTAATAATGTTTCTTCCGTAATGAAAGAATTATAAAATGCAACTGAGTCGATTAAAGCAGCACTGTTTATATCATTACATATTTTAGATAGCTTTGTTGACTTTAAACATTTAGCGGTTAACGGATTCCTCGAAACGCTATATGTTATATTTTATAACATGTAACGTTTAGAGGAAGTTTTAACATTTAGCGGAATTTTAACATTTAGCGGTGCTACACATAGTTAGGATACGTACACAAACAGTTCGTATTGGATTATAGCAAAACGTTATTGTACATACACATGAGGTAATATTAATGACAACCAGTTTGTAATGTCAGGGACAATTGTTTGAAGATATGGATATTTAGTTATGTTTAAGTAATGATGTGTAAGATGCAATGTATCAAATGTGCCGTGCTCTATCGCTAATAAATATTACCGTATTTATTGCCGTAATAGTCAAATTTGCAAAATATGATTAAGTTAACAACATATACACATACGGCCGGCTGAAGTTAGCATGATATTCGATATTCGACATTCGATATTCAAGTTGAATATCGAAAAACAAAAAACTCGATATTCGTTATTCAAATAAATATTTTAATATTGAAAAACAAAAAACTCGAGATTCTTATTCAAAAAATAAGTTTTGAATGTCGAAAAACAAAAAATTCGAGGTTCGTTATTCAACAAAACAAATGTGAATATCGAAAAACAAAAAAATCGAGATTCGTTATTCAAAAAATAAGTTTTGATGTCGAAAATCAAAAAACTCGAGATTCGTTATTCAACAAAAAATATCTGAATATCAAAAAACAAAAAACTAGAGATTCGTTAATCAAAAAATAAATTTTGAATGTCGAAAAACAAAAAAATCGAGGTTCGTTATTCAACAACCAAAAAAAATGAATATCTAAAAACAAAAAAAACTCGAGATTCGTTATTCAAAAAATAAGTTTTGAATGTCGAAAAACAAAAAACTCCAGATTCGTTATTCAACAAAAAAAAATTCGAATATCAAAAAACAAAAAATTCGAGATTCGTTATTCAAAAAATAAATTTTGAATGTCGAAAAACAAAAAAACTCGAGATTCGTTATTCAACAAATATGTTTCTAATATCGAAAAACAAAAAACTCGATATTCGTTATTCATCCGGAATCATTCCGTATGTGAGATTTGCTCAAACGTTTTCTGAGAAGTTATTTAAACTAAAAATCTACGATGGACGAAAAGCGGACGAAGAGTGACCCCAGTAGTTTACTTCAACTCTGAGCCGAAGCCATCGGCTCAAGTGAACTAACATTATTCAAGACCTAGACCGGAGGATGTCTCTGCCACAAATGACAATTCTTATGAGCCATTATCAAACAAACTAAAGTGAGGTAATCAGAAACAAAAGTTTACTCAGGTTAAATCATCTAGTATCAAGTTTATGATTTAGTGAAAACAAAACACGGAAAATATGACTTTCACCTTGTTAATACTGGTGTTAAGTAATGTCTACTAATGACAACAAAACATATGACCAAGCATCAAATAAATGAGGTATTCAGAAGAAAACTGAGGCTAAGTTACCTAACCGGGGCTAAGTTTTGTGACAATAACGCAAAAGATGACCTTGACCCTGGTAGTATTGGTGTTAAGTGATGAGCACTAATGCCAACAATGCATATGATTAACTATCAAAGAAAGGCGGCACTCAGAAAAAGTTAATTGAAGTTATAAACAAGGTTACGTTACCTAACCAAGTTTAAGTTTTATGAATATAAATCAAAATATGACTTACATCTTGGTAAAGTTAGCGTTAAGTGCTGTCCATCAATACCAACAATACGTATGACCAACTATCAAGCAACGTGAGACATTCAGAAAAAATGAATTGAAGTTAAGATACCTAAGATTAATGAACGTGAAGTTGGCAGTAGCAGTAGCAACAGTAGCAGTAGCTACTGCCTGCAGTAGCAGCAGTAGCAGCAGTAGAATCAATTGTCATCGTAAGTATGTTTTCTTTGCTCAAGTATGTTGTTTCTACTTCCCACCATCATGTTTAACAGACAACCGATTTCGCAACCATCATATGTTTGCTACTGCTATTGCTACTGCTACTGCTACTGCTACTTCCAACTATTGCCAGCAGTACTGCTTCTGCCAGTAGTAGCAGCAGTAGAATCTATAGTCATCGTAAGTATGTTTTCTTTGCGCAAGTATGTTGTTTCTACTTCCCGCCATCATGTTTAATAAACAACTAATTTCGCAACCATCATATGTTTGCTACTGCTACTGCTAACTACTGTCAGCAGTACTGCCAGCATCAGCAGTAGGTAGTAGAGCACCATCTCAATAGATATACTCATCGTAAGAATATTTTCTTCGCGCAAGTATGTTGTTTCTACTTTCCCACCATCATACCCATTTCCCAACCAGCATATGTGTACACAACCGCTTCGTCCAGTAATATCATTTCTTATATATTTTGTTCTCTATCGTTATAGCTGCAACTTTTCAGCTACTGCTAGCAGTAGGAGCAATAACAACAATGACAATAGCTACTACTAGTAGCAGTAGCAGTAACTACAGCTAGCAATTGCAAGAGTAGCTATTGTTAGCGTAACAACAGTAGCAGTTGGTTATAGTAGCAGTTAGTTTCTCTTTTTAACCTTCAGGTTTTATAAACAACCCTCAGAGTAGCAGCAGTAACAGCAGTAGCAGTAGCTAACCAATGCACAGACGTAAAGAACAGGGCGCTGGGCGCACGTACGGCGAAGATATAGCAGTAGCTAGCAGTAGCAGCGGTAGAGCAATAGCAGCAGTAGCAACAGTAGTTTCTACTTTTACTTTTAACCATCACGTTTTATAGAAAAACCCTTTCGAAACAGCCATATGCTTACACTGCTTCGCCAAATAATATCATGGTTTATATGTTTTGTTTTTTACCGTTATTGCTGTAACATTTTAGATACTGCTAGTAGTAAAAGTAACAGTAACAACAGTAGCAGTATCTACTGCTAGCAGTAGCAGTAGTAACAGTACTAACTGCTGTCAGTAGCATCAGTAGGACAGTAGCAGCGGTAGAAGCAGTAGCATCACCATCTCAATGAGGTATTCTCATCTCGCAAGTATTTCTTTTTCTTTCTAAGTTCATTTTTGTTGCGCACAATATGACCTATTTTTGTGTCGACGTGCCGTAAAACACCATTCATTCATTCATTCAATTTGTATCCATCATGTTTTATAAAACAACCGCTTCGCCAATCTAAAGTATATATATTTGTTTCCCTACCGTTAATGCTGTGACCTTTTAGTTACTGCTAGCGGTAGGAGCAGTAGCAGAAGCTACTACTAGTAGTATCAGCAGCAGTAGCAGTATATACTGCTAGCAGTAAATGCATTAGAGCAGTAGAAGCACTACCATCAACATATATTGTTGTTTCTACTTTCCATTCTTAACCATCATGTTTTATAGACCACCTCTTTCGCACTTCGTTCTCAACCGTTACAGTTGAAACGTATTAAACAAAATAGGTATGTTGTCGGATAACTAGTGTCGCCGGCGGGAAGATCAAACTCACAGACATGCGGTCTTACGGATTTTATAAGCCTTATGGCCAACCTACTAATATCACCCCACTTGAGATTGTTTATCGCAGTTTTTGTTCTACTGCTGTAGTACTGAAGTACTTACACCGGTACATTTGAACATGCGTTTTCTGTCGGATTAGGGGTGTTGCCGGCGGAAAAATCAAAATCAAAGATACGTGGTCTCAGCGATTTCTTAAAGCATAATGGTCGACCTACTCAAATCGATATATTTGAAATTCTTTATCAACGTTTTAGTTCTACTGCTGTGTTACTGAAGTTTGCACTGAAATAGACTCGAAATGGCGTTTTTGTCGGGTTTTTGATGTTACCGGCGGGCAGATCAACACCATGGACACGCGAGCTCAGCGTTTTTTTAAATCCTTTTGGTAGTGCTACTAAAATCACACCACTTGAGACCGTTGATCGCCATTTTGGTTCTATTGCTGTTTGATTGAAAGTTGGAAAGTAGTAAAAAAGACGTCTGGTCGTCGGATAACGAGTGTTGCCGGCAGGCAGATCAACATCATAGACATGCAGTCTCACTGGATATTAAAAGCATGATGGTCAGTCTACTAATACATGAGATTGTTTATCGCAATTTTTGTTCTACTGCTGTAGTACTAAATTGTGTACAGCGTTTTTGTCCGATTACGGGTGTTGCCGGCGGAAAATCAAACTCATAGATACGTGGTCCAGCGGTTTTTTAAAGCATGATTGCCGACCTACTAAAATCACCCTATTTGGTATTCTTTATCAACGTTTTAATTCTACTGCTGTGTTACTGAAGTTTGCACTGATATAGACTCAAAATGACGTTTTTGTCGGGTTTTGGGTGTTGCCGTCGGGCAGATCAACCACATAGACACGCGAGCTCAGCGTTTTTTTAAAGCCTGTTGGTAGTGCTACTAAAATCACACCACTTGAGACCGTTGATCACCATTTTGGTTCTACTGCTGTATGATTGAAAGTTGGAAAGTAGTAAAAAAGACGTCTCGTTGTCGGATAACAAGTATTGTCGGCGGGCAGATCAACCTCATAGACAGGCGGGCAAAGCGATTTTTAAAGCCTTTTGATAGTGCTACTAAATTAACCTCACTTGAGACCGTTGATCAGAATTTTGGTTCTACTGCTGTATGATTCAAATTTCGAAAGTAGTGAAAAAGACGTCTGGTCGTCGGATAACGAGTCTTTCAACATCATAGAAATCCAGTCTCACTGGATTTTAAAAGCCTGATGACCAGCCTACTGATACCAGCACACTTAAGATTGTTTATCGCAGTTTTTGTTCTTTTGCTGTTGTACTGACCTCTGTACTCCGGTACACTTGAACATGCGTTTTTGTCGGATTACGGGTGTTTCCGGCGGAAAGGTCGTCGTATAACGAGTGTTGCCGGCGGGACGATCAACATCATAGGCATGCAGTCTAACTGGATTTTAAAAGCCTGATGGCCAACCTACTAATACCACCCCACTTGAGTTTATCTCCGTTTTTGTTCTACTGCTGTAGTACTGAAGTGTGTACTGAATTGAAAATAAAACATAAAGACCGTTAGTAGAGAAGTTTCAGGTGAAACTATTCTAGATTACTATAGTTTCGCGTGTACCTATTAAAAAAACAACGTTTTATTGAGTGAATATAAAGAGTTACCTTGTAAACACAAAATCCGCGAGACCGCATGTCTATGAGATTGATCTTCCCGCCGACGACACTCGTTATCCGACAACAGACCTATTTTGTTTAATAAGTTTCAACTGTAACGGTTGAAAACGAAGTGCGAAAGAAGTTGTCTTTAAAACATGATGGTTAAAAATGGAAAGTAGAAACAGCAATAGATGTTGATGGTAGTGCTTCTGCTCTACTGCATTTACTGCTAGCAATATATACTGCTACTGCTGCTGATACAACTAGTAGTAGCTACTGCTACTGCTCCTACCGCTAGCAGTAACTAAAATGTCGCAGAATTAACGGTAGTAGGGAAACAAATATACATATATATACTTCATATTGGCGAAGCGGTTGTGTTATACAACATGATGGTTAAAAATTGAACGTAGAAAGAAAAAGAAATACTTGCGAGATGAGAATACCTATTGAGATGGTGATGCTACTGCTTCAACCGCTGCTACTGTCATACTGATACTACTGCCAGCAGCTAATACTGCTACTACTGCTACTGCTGGCAGTAGAGACTGCTACTGTTGTTACTGTTACTACTACTATCTGTAATGTTACAGCAGTAACGTTAGAAAACAAAACATATAAACCATTATATTATTTGGCGAAGCAGTGTAAACATATGATGGTTGCGAAAGGGTTTTTCTATAAAACATGATGGTTAAAGATAAAAGTAGAAACTACTGTTGCTACTGCTGCTATTGCTCTACCGCTGCTACTTCTAGCTACTGCTATATCTTCGCCGTACGTGCACCCAGCGCCATGACACTTTCTTTACGTCTGTGCCTTGGTTATATACTGCTACTGCTATTACTTCTGCTACTGCTGAGGGTTGTGTATAAAACTTGAAGGTTAAAAAGAGAAACTAACTGCTACTATGACCAACTGCTACTGTTGTTACGCTAACAATAGTTATTGCTACTGCTGCAAATGCTAGCTGTAGCTACGATAGAGAACAAAACATATAAGCCATGATATTAGTGGGCGAAGCGCTTGTGTAAACATATGCTGGTTGCGAAAGGGGTATGATGGTGGGAAAGTAGAAAAAACATACTTGCGCAAAGAAAATATTCTTGCGATGAGTATATCTATTGAGATGGTGCTCTTCTACCTACTGCTGCTGCTGGCAGTAGCTATTGCTACTGCTGCTACTGCTGACAGTAGTTAGCAGTAGCGGTAGCAGTAGCAAACATATGATGGTTGCGAAAGGGGTTGTCTGTTTAACATGATGGTGGGGAAGTAGAAACAACATACTTGCGCAAAGAAAACATAATTACGATGACTATTGACTTTACTGCTGCTACTGCTGGCAGTAGTTACTGCTGCTGCTGCTACTGCTGCTACTGCTGTCAGTAGTTAGAATTAGCAAACATATGATGGTTGCGAAATGAGTTGTTTGTTAAACATGATGGCGGGAAGTAGAAACAACATACTTGCGCAAAGGAAACATACTTATGATGATTATTGATTCTACTGCAGCTATTGCTTGCAGTAGCTACTGCTACTGCTGCTACTACCGACAGTAGCTATTGCTGCTACTGCTGGCAATTATTTTTTTGAATACGAATCTCGAGTTTTTTGTTTTTCGACATTTAAAATTTATTTGTGGAATAACGAATCTCGAGTTTTTGTTTTTCGATATTCAGATTTATTTGGTTGAATAACGAATATCGATTTTTTTTCCCGATATTCAGATTTTTTTTGGTGAATAACGAATCTCGAATTTTTTTGTTTTACGATATTCAGATTTTTTTTGTTGAATAACGAATCTCGAGTTTTTTGTTTATCGATATTCAGATTTTTTTGGTTGAATTACGAATCTCGAGTTTTTTTGTTTTTCGATATTCAACTTGAATAAAAAATTTGTGAACGTGTATTAAGCTTCCCAGAATAATTCCACAAAACAACTACAGTAATGACTGATGCAAAACTGATAAAACCTCTGGAGTAGTCTTAGGTGTAACAGCGTCATTGATGTTACAATTTTACAATAACACAAGTGATCCATATGAAAATAATAAGTGGTATTCTTTTGTTTTAAAGCAGATTTGCACACGTATCATGCATTACAAATTGATGCCTTTAATCGTATAGTCATAACTGTGTGTGCAAAACTGATAATATGTCTAGAGTTGTCTTTGGTTTTAGAAAATTTGTCGTTGATATTACCAGTTTTCACAGGAACACCAGTTTAACGATTTGAAAATACCAAATGGTTTACTGTTTGTATTAAAACAGATTTGCAAAATGGTACAGTTTTTCCAAAATGACGCCACTACACGTTTACCGTGATAACTGTGTCGAACAACTAATATGTATGGAGTGGTCATTGATGTTTCAAAGTATGTCATTGATGTTACCGTAGTGTATGTGCTCTTACCCCTACGTATTTGGATATAGTGGTACCAATGATATTGTCATATGTTTTAGTTTGCCATTTCTATTTAAAATGTTTTTGTTTGAGATAATTCAAATAGTGTTTAGGACAAGATAATTCTAAATCTATTCATTTTGTTTAAGTTGATTTTAACAATGATAAAGACCCAATTATCCCAATATTTAGTTTTGATGTATAAAAACAGTAATGTATGAGTCACATTAGTATGTTATTTTACTTTATATATTGGGTTTCACCGTTTATGAATTAATCAAACAAGTTCAATAACATCAGTTACCCGCAAAGGCTTCACTGGATTGTTGTGGTGTTACAGGTACATGACATTGTTTGTGCTGTGTTTGCATCTTTTAGATTGTGACTATTCACATACACATTTATGCTTTTAGTATGATAAAATTCAGTTTGACGCATATTCGTTTTGCAATTTTGTATTATATCTGACCCCACGTTTTCTGAAAATGACCCTTATAATGGCTAAAGCATTTTCACTTTTCGCGGCGGGTGTTCTCGAAATGGACGCCGAGGTGGATGCAGGGTTGTAGAAATGCATCGCCAAATTAAAAAAAAAAAAAACGTCAATTATATAAAAGTAAAAACGTTCGTCGTCAAAAGTAAAAAATATATCAAAATGTCGAAAACAACAAAACACGTAGGCTTCGATAAATGTTACACAAAAAAGGCAAGACAAGAACATGACATATGCAACAATAAACACACCAGCAACATATAATTAGTTATTACATTATTCTAGATTATTGCGATTCATCAAAATATAACAGAGTTTAAGCTTTAGCACCATGTTTTCGTATTTAAAGTCTATAAACACAAATATAGTTTTCAACAGCTTGCTGATTAACACTCTTAAAAAACCGCTTTCGATGCACCATGCAAGTACATCAGATGAATTTGCAGTAATTTAACCTTCGACGTCGGAAGCGCAAGTAAGTTTGAACCGGTGCTTTGAACCAAACAAATTATGCATTAGGTGTTTAACGGCTGATCAACACAGCATAGGTTATTTAGAGCCGTGCAAGTTCCACACGCATTCACGGTGTTCTTTTCGTTTTTATATATTCTACATGTAGTCCTTGATAAAGGGAAGTAGTATTAATAAATTCTGAAAAGGGTATCCGTTGCAAGCAACACACACGTTCAAGAGAGAAAAGTGGCAGACTCGGTTTTATTAAGAATGATCATAAAAGGTAATTTAGTTAATGTGCAACACCTCTCAAGCTCCATAGCACCGGTTGAAGCGGTTTTCTACTTTAACGTCAGAGAGACTGTGGTGGAGACAGACCACCAACATTTCCTGGGTAGAACCAGTACTATATACCTCCCGCCATCCGTAAGAATCGACACTTCGGAGCTCCCGAATGTAGTACGGAGAACTAGAGTCGAATGTAGAACGGAGAATTCAAGTCGAACATGAGTTAGAACAGAGAACTGGAGTCGAATGTAGAACGGATAACTGGGTTCGAATGTAGAACGGAGAACTATGTTCGGGAGTCGAATGTAGAACGGAGAACTCAAGTCGAATGTAGAACAGAGAACTGAAGTCGAATGTAGAACGGAGAACTGGGTTCGAATGTAGAACGGAGAACTCTGTTCGGGAGTCGAATGTAGAACGGAGAACTGGGTTCGAATGTAGAACAGAGAACTCAAGTCGAATGTAGAACGGAGAACTGGAGTCAAATGTAAAATGGAGAGCTAGGTTCGAATGTAGAACGGAGAACTCAAGTTGAACGTAGAATGGAGAACTGGAGTCAAATGTAGAACGGAGAACTCAAGTCGAATGTAGATCGGAGAACTGCAGTTGAATGTAGAACGGAGAACTCATTTTGAATGTAGAACGGAGAACTGGAGTCGAATGTACAACGGAGAACTCAAGGTGAATTTAGAACGGAGAACTGCGTTCGAATGTAGAACGGAGAACTAGATTCGAACGTAGAACGGAGATCTGTGTTCCAATGTAGAACGGAGAACTAGGTTCGAATGTAGAACAGAGAAATAGAGTCGAGTATGTCTGCAGAATTTGCTTTGCTTAACCTAATAAAATATACTGAATGTAAAAAGAAACACGACACTGTAATTTCCGCCATATATTGTATATGCTGCACACTTAATTCCACATAATATTCCAAAGAAATCCCAAGATGTTTTGTAAGAAAAAACTTGCAGTTAGTTAGAGAAAGGACACAACTGTGATGTTATAGACGTTTTAATCACAGTTCACTTTTTAACAAGAAATTCATAAATGTTGAAATTCCTCTTTGAAAATGTGTGCCATTTCAGTACTGTATTTAACGTGAAGAGTTTGCAAACGTTTGCAGCCTAAGTTTTCTCACATGCTTGAGCCAAACGGGTACTCTGTCAGTATTGAAACTTTGAAGGAATGCTATTTGCTGTGTTATGTGTTGTTTTAGTCTTTTTTTCGAAAGGAAAGGTCTATTTTTTTTTGTTTTTCATCAATCTTTATTTATTTACAATAAAGAACTGGATGGTGTTTACAGACGTCTGGACGGCACTCGTAAACAGAAGAGATTACTGGAATAATAAAAAATGCTCACTAATGAAAAAAACAACACTATCGCCAACACTATCGCTGTTCATGTTCCAAATAATATATCACACACAGTACTGTTCATGTCCGTATGAAAAACCGATTTAACACTGGTGATTTGTTATGTCCAGGGAGAGGAGTTTGTATGTTATTTAAAACATTAGTGAGCATAAATTATTGATACTATACTTAGGGTAACACTTAACAAACGCATTGAAAAAAACGTAAAGCGAGTGCGGTTACAATATATGTAAGTAAAAGTTGTTGAGAACTTTTTTTTTACGAAAGAAGGGAAAGGTCTTACTCAGCCATGCACCATTCGATTAACAGCAGCATATTCTACATACAATGTATAGCGGAATATTCCCGTGTCGCGTTTCCTTTTCCCTTCAGTATAGGTCATCAATATTGTGGTTCTGTTACGGCATTGGTTTGTTGATTTTACTTCAGATGAAACGTGAAAACTATATGAGTATTCCTTTATTATATATAAAGACAGTAGTATACCAACAACTATTTCGAAAGGCTTTTAGTGGTTCACGATGTCAGTTAATTATTATTTATGATAAGATGAAATAAACATGATAAAGAAAACATGTTTATATAGATACCACTGGATGTTTTTCTGTTTTAAATTATAATATATATAAACGTCTTGTCCTAGCGAGTATAGATAATCGTATTTGGATCAAAATTTTCTTTGGTCCAGGTTGCTATCTATAGTATGAAAAAAAGAAGAAAAAAAAAGTTGTTGATATAGATGTTGGAATTAACAATAAAACCAAAAGCACAACACCAAAAAATCAAAAGTTAAAAGTTATTTTTCGTGTTATTTGTTGAAAAACAACATATTTTAAGATTAACTACATACTTTCGGACACATTTGGCTTGAATGTTGAACTCCGAGCTGCGAATGTCGAACTCCGAGTTGAGTGCGAATGTTGAACTCCGAGCAGCGAATGTCAAACTCCGAGTTGGATTTGAATGTTGAACTCCGAGATGACAATGTCGAACTCCGAGATGGGTTCGAATGTTGAACTCCGAGCTGCGAATGTCGAACTCCGAGTTGGGTCGAATGTTGAACTCCGAGCTGCGAATGTCGAACTCCGAGTTGGGTTCGAAAGTTGAACTACGAGCTGCGAATGTCGAACTCCGAGTTGGGTTCGAATGTTGAACTCCGAGCTGCGAAGGTCGAACTCCGAGTTGGATTTGAATGTTGAACTCCGAGCTGGCAATGTCGAACTCCGAGTTGGATTTGAATGTTGAACTCCGAGATGGCAATGTCGAACTTCGAGTTGGGTTCGAATGTTGAACTCCGAGCTGCGAATGTCGAACTCCGAGTTGGGTTCGAATGTTGAACTCCGAGCTGCGAATGTCGAACTCCGAGTTGGGTTCGAATGTTGAACTCCGAGCTGCGAATGTCGCACTCCGAGTTGGGTTCGAATGTTGAACTCCGAGCTGCGAATGTCGAACTCCGGGTTGGGTTGAATGTCGAACTCGCTGCTTGACAAATGAATGTTGAACTCCGTGCTGACAATCTGTAACAAATCCGTAACAGAACGAATGTCGAACGCCGAACTACGACTACGAGCTAACTTCTCACACCTCATTTCAATACAGCAATACATAATACAGAACTCAACCAATTCGTCAAATTTCTATCTTTTATCAATGATTTGATTATGTATTACAGTTCTTGACTACATCCGGGACATTTTCTAAGTGAAATCACATTCCGATTGTATTTCAGGTGGGAAGCAGAGTGGTTATTTACCTCCGCCGACTACTTTTCATAGCAACACTCGACCACGGAAAGTAGTACGTCATTTTCCGTCAGGTCTAACAATGTGAAACTGGCCGCCATTTTCTGTTTTTTAAAACACATAATCTGGAAGATTGTTGCAAGTTTTCATGATTCAAATTTCATTTCCCCTTCATTATAATGTCTGGGATAATCCTATGAGTGTTAGTTTTAAACTATTTCCTTTAATATTTAAACAAAGATTAATTGATAATTTCATGCAACAATGGAGATCTGATATAGAAGGCAGTAGAGTTTTAACGCTTATATAAGATGGTGAAAGAGAAGTTTGATTTTGAAACATATCTAGAAACATTATGCTCCAAACAATTAAGAAGTTGTATAACAAAAATTAGATTATCCGGCTCATTGTTTAAGAATAGAAACAGGGAGATACTCAAGAGGGAGAACAGAGAGAAAAGAATGAGTGTGAGAAATTTGTAACACTAACGATATTGAAGACGAGTACCATTTTATTTTGATCTGTACTACTTACTCTAACATTAGAAACAAATACATTCCTAAATATTACACAACTAGACCAAGCATGTTTAAATTTGTGGAATTGTTGCAGTCATTAAACAAAAAGGTTATTCTTAGTTTTTGGGTAAATTCATTTCCGATGCACTTGTATTAAGCTATCTACATCCATTACTTGTATTAAGGCTATCTACATCCATTTTAACAGACTAAAAAAAGAAAAAAAAACACTTATTTATCTTATCTTATTTTAGAACATCCTCGTTTATCATTGACATACCATAATATGTGTATGTGTTTGATTGTTTAAATATGTATGAAACAAAAAAATAAACATAGTGATTATTTTGTTGTATTTGCAATGTTAATATCTGTCACGTGTGTGTATATTATAATTATCATATATTTGTAATGATGAAAAACTGTAATAGTTTAAGTCAATAAAAGTATCTATCTATCTATCTATCTATCTATCTTGATGATTCCGTCAACGGTTTTATTTTGTTTACCGACTCGAAATTATCCTCGTTCATTTAACCTTTGAAGAAATTGTTCGAAATAACATCAATCAATAGAAAGGTTATTTATTTCGATTTCAAACCATGTATTATGTAAATATTCATTAACTATTCGTTTTTCTAGAGCTTGTAGTCGTGTTGAAGACTTTAATATTCGTTATATTTGTATAACTAAAAAGCTCCAGCAGGGCTACCGTTACCAAAAACTTTTCTGTTGATTAGAGATTAGATCATGGCGGCATCGATTTCTTTATTTACACTGTCTTGTTTTAATGGGATGACAGTAGGGTAAGTGTGAGGTTTGGTGCACCCTAGAACCGGTTTACCCCCCCCCCCACCCTCCAAGTGGGGGGGGGGGGGTAATTTAAGAACTCTTCTGCGACAAGGACGATCACAACCTGACTTCTATGGTGATGAGATTTACAAACTATGTAAGATCATTGGCCATGACCACTTTCATACAATCTTTGTTCAACTTGTTAACAAGTTTATCAAAAGAGGTTATCATATTTCAACCTACTGCATGCTGAGTGATTGACCCATTTACATTTCGCCACTATGTTTTCCTCTTTGATTGTGCGAAGACCGGACAGACTGTGGACCCTCTGACGACGTCTACCTGAATCCTTATAGGACGGTAGCGTTTGATGTTTGTCCTTACTCCTGTCTTGTCGTACCCTTAACGGTTTGTCCTATTGTTGCTCTTGCTTCTGCCAAGTCACTGAGTACTTACGTTGTGGTTTCTAGGATTTTGTGTTTTGTATTATATATAAATGATCATTTATGTGTTTTACTTAAATAGCCTGTTAACGCTGCCTTATTTGTTAGAGATTATAACCCGGCGGGATATATTTATTTACACTGTCACATTTATTGGGATGACAATAGGGTAAAAGTAAGGGTCGGTGCACCCTAGAACCTGGTTTAAATGCCCAGCAACCTTTTTTTTGCCACTGACCGTTCCAAGGCGGTAGCCCTATTGTCAACCCTTGTGTGTTTGTTATGTCTTATCTTGACTTTTATTCATCTTTGTTTATAGTTGTTCTTTGTTTCTTTGAGTGTTTGTGATTGACTGTCATCCTTGCAAGGTCCTTTTCCTGTTTGATTTTTATATACTTTTTGATAGAGGACGATAAGCTTGTGTTACATGCAATATATGTGCGCTCTAAGCCTTGAAAAATCAGAGAAGATTTTCCCTATACGGGTCTATTTAAAACAGGCGACTCCTGTGTCTCCAGGGTCACAGTTTGGTCAAACAGGTCTAGGACCATACACTATGGTACATGCATACTATTAGACCTCTAGATATTGTAGTTGAAATCAGAGAAGAATATTTTTTTTTAAAAATATTGCTATGTAGCTCTATGTTAAAATGTGACCCCGGGAGGTGAAGTTGGGGAGGGAAGTAAAACAGATTTGGACACAGAGTCACAATTTCAACAAACTTGGTGAGCTCTATGCATTGTGGTTTTAGATAAAAAGATTTTTCAAGTATGTCTATATATAAGTCTATGTAAAATATTCAAAATCTCTACATACAAAATGTGGACCCCGGCATACTTTGCCACTGACCCTTCCAAGGCGTTTGCCCTATTGTTAACCTTTTGTGTTTGTGATGCCGTTTGCATCTATGGTTACTTTTGCCTTCTTGTTTGTCTGTTTGCGTGTTTGTTACTGTATTTTGTGGTTGACTGTCCTCCTTGAATACTAATTTGCCTGTCCGATCTTTTTATATTTCTTGGCCAATTTTGACTTCGTTTGAATAAACTTGATAGCCTAGGAATTAGCATCATTAATAAAGTAAAACTGATGAAGAAATTGTTTAAGGTTGTAGAAGGGGAGAGGAGAGCATGGAATGGGGATAGGGATATATGTAAGACAGACATGGCTGACCTATATACCGTTATGAACAGGATGGAAAATATCAAAAATAAAATAAGTAAGTAAATAATAAGAAAGCATCATATAGCATTTTTCTCCCAAACTATCAGGGGCCATAACTGTGATGTTTCTAGTCCAATAGCTCTACTCGACTCCTCCACGTTATTAATGATATTGACATCCTGCCAAATATAGGTCAAGATAATGTTAGTAATCTTATCTGGCTGTTTTTGTGAAATGATTGGAGCTTTCAATAATTTCAACAATCGGAAAAAGTTGGGTAATTAATAACAAAGGAAGATGCTAGAGAACTAACAATGTAAAATGTAAGATTTTCAATAAATCAAGGTCTATATGTCTGGTATTACTAATCTGATTTATCTGGTTTTCAAGGGTATCCAACCTTATATTAATATCAACAATATGACTGAGGTTGGTAAAGATTGGATTTAGACGCTAGAGTGGTAACAAGGGAAAAGTTGACAGATGACAGACGAACTACGAACAACTCGTTTAAAGAAATATAAAAAGATCGGACACGGAAAGTAGAATTCAGTCAACCACGAAACACAGTCAACCACAAAACATAGAAACAAACATGCAAACAGACAAACAAGAAGGCAAAAGTAATAATAAATGCAAACGACATCACAAACACAAGCCGGCTGGCCAGTAGAGATAACAATTTGAAAACCAGTGATCTAAGTATAATCCAGGTCAGTTGAATGCGACCTTGATAACCTACTGAACCCAAAAGCATTAGACTTTCTCCTCTTACTAAGGGCAATGTACGTATACAGTTTAGTAAGTGTTATTGTTATACTTTCAGATCAGAGTGATCATGTGCAATTCTAGTGACCATGACCTTTGACCTAAGGGCCCCTAGAAAAATGTACATATGCCGTTTTGTGATTGTAGTTTTGAAGATATTGTGAGAAATGTATATTTCCATATAAGGTCACCGTGACCTTGAATTTTAATCTACTGACCCCAAAACAATAGTGTTTCACCTCTAATCTAGGGCTATGAACATGTGAGGTTTCATGAGAGTTGGTGTTATGCTTTCAAAGTTATTGCTCGGAATGCGTATTTCCTGATGACGAAACTTTCTTTTTATATTTTCCATGCCTCTCTGTTCATTATAGTTGCTCGATGATGTGTCGCTAGCACTTCTCGTTTTCTCTTCTTGGGAAAATCGCTTTGTTATGGTGTGTTTGAATTTATACATGCTACTACTTTGGTCGGAACCAGATTCACCCGTATTAGAGCTATGTTTGCTTTTGTAAACATCCATAAGCTCTTGTCCAGCGTTGCCATCTTGTTCTGGATTTGGATATTTATTAAAATCCGTTTGATTAGATGCACTGGTAGTAGATCGAGTAGATAGAACCGGAGTCGTCCATTGTTTTTGTCTGAAAGAAGTGTCTACTAGTGGTGGTCTCGTTTTAAATTGTCCAGTGTGATTTGCTGTAAATGTTGGAATGATTCGTAATTTTGGATTTCTCCAATCCTCTACTTTCCGACATTGAGACTGAGCCTCGCTTCAGTGGGTTGTGTGTAGATTTTTGGAATACTGCGGCTGCGCAGATTGTTTATCATTGCAGAAGTCCTCGTGTTCTTCTACTACCATTATGGGTAGCTTCATAAAGGGGAGCCAAGCTCCTCATCAACATGCCTATATTGTTCCTCTTTGTCTATCTGGCTCAATGACTCATCTGGTAAAAACAAATAAGTATGGGAGAGTGAATTACAGTCACCATACGTTTGTAGCACTCCCATGTCTTTTGATAAACTTGAATACCCAGCAGTCAACTAGAAAAAGGTACCATGAATGGTCCAACAAATGTCTTTTCATGATCATGTCAAAATGGCCGTGGCCTTTGACCTACTGACCCCACATTGAATAGAATTATGTGCTCACTGTTGATAGTATACCCGTGAAATTGAGGGAAGATAACGAACCATTTATCGTTCCGACAAGGTAGTTCATGATACGGTCATGGTGACCTTGACATTTGACACCATTTTAAATAAGGGTCATCCTGTCACAGTATACCGGTGACATATGATGAATGTGTCTATAAAGATGGCTATAGATGCTGAAGACTTATCGTGCAATTAATGTTTATCTTGATTCAGCATTGTGACAGTTACCACGTATGACTTCTCTATACTATATACAACCTTACCACATCACCTTATTAAAGACAAGCTAATTTCTCTTATTAAAAAACATTCGCTAGAGAAAATACCACATGTTTGGCCTGTTATAATATTAAAGCGTTTTTTACTAACGGCAGTTTAGACAATTATACTATGTGGACTTTTTATGCATTTTGTGAAGCACTCATCGTCATATTAGATAATATTTTCGTCAGGTATGGAACCACCTTATATAGACAAATTGTTGGTATCCATATGGGTACGAACTGTGCACCACTTGTCTCAGATTTGTTTTTATTTTGCTATGAAAGAGATTTCATGTTGAGTCTTTCACCAGCTACCCAGACAGATGTTATTGATACCTTTAATGACACCTCTCGGTATCTGGATGACATATTGAACATTGACAACCCTTTCTTTCCAACTATAGTTAATACTATTTATCCTAAAGAACTTCAGCTTAACAAAGCTTATATATCTGATAATAACGCTTCCTTTCTTGATTTAGATCTCTCGAATGAAAATGGTGAATTAATTAGCAAAATCTATGGCAAGAGAAATGATATTAATTTTGACATTGTTAATTATCTCCACTTGGATGAGGATGTTCCCCGAGCAACTTCTTATGGGGTGTATGTGTCTCAACTTATTCGTTTTTCAAGAGCTTGTACTCGAGTTGAGGACTTTAATATTCGTAATCTTTGTATAACTAAAAAGCTACTCCATTAGGGTTACCGTTACCATAAACTTCGTAAAACCTTTGCAAAATTGTATTATCTTAAACCTAATTTTCTTTCCAAATATAAAAGTAATTTAAGGACTCTTCTGCGACAAGGACTATCACAACCTGACTTTTATGGTGATGTGATTTATAATCTTCGTAAGATTCTTGGTCATGATCATTTTCATACTATCTTTGTTAAACTTGTTGAAAAGTTTATCAAAAGAGGTTATGACACTATTATTTTGCAACGTACTGCATGCTTGGTGGTGGACCCTTTTACAGTTCGCCACAATGCTTTCCTCTTTAATTGTACGATGACCGGACAGGCTGTGGACCCTATAATAACGCCTCCCTAAAGCCAATTGGGACGGTGGCGTTTGATGTTTGTCTATGATCTTTCTTGTCGTGCCCTTTATGGTTTATTCTCTTGTTGCTCTGGCTTCTGCTAAGACACTGAGTAACTATATTGTGGCTTTCTAGGCTATTGTTGTTTTGTATTATATTTACACGAGCATATTTGTGTTTTACTTATATTGTCTATTGATGCTGAATTGTTGGTTAGAGATTAGATCATGGCGGGGATTTCTTTATTTACACTGTCCTGTTTGAATGTGATGACAGTAGGGTAAGTGTGAGGTTTGGTGCACCCTAGAATCGGTTTACCCCCCCCCCCCCACCCACACACCCGCAGTGGCATACGTTGCCACTGACCGTTCCAAGGCGGTAACCCTATTGTCAACCATTTTGTGTGAGTGATGTTATTTGCATTTATTATTACTTTTGCCTTCTTGTTTGTCTGTTTGCGTGTTTGTTTCTGTGTTTTGTGATTGACTGTCCTCCTTAAATACTACTTTCCCTGTCCGATCTCTTTATATTTCTTTACTCATGACCTTCTGGCCAAAAAATAAATGGGGTAATCCTCTCACTTTGGACTTCTACCCATGATGTTTGATTACCAAATTGATTTCTGAAAGACTGACCACTAAAGATACAATAGTCTTAAATAGGTTGTTACTACTAAATATATATATATTGGATGTGTACTGTGTATGCTCATTGTACATATATATTACAACAACATAACACTACAAGGAATGTATATTGAGTATGCTCATTGTACAGATATAATAAAGAAACATAACTCTGAAAGGTATTTCTATTGAGTATGCTCATTGTAGAGATATAATAAAGAAACATAACTCTAAAAGGTATGTATATTGAGTATGCTCATTGTACAAATTTAATAAAGAAAAATGACTCTGCAAGATATGTATATTAACTATGCTCATTGTACAGATATAATAAAGAAACATACCTCTGCAAGTAATATGTATTGAGTATGTTCATTGTACAGATGAAATAAAGAAACATAACTCTACAAGGTATGTATATTAAGTATGCTCATTGTACAGATATAATAAAGAAACATAACTCTGCCAGGTGTGTGTACTGAGTATGTTCATTTTTCAGATATAATAAAGAAACATAACCCTGCAAGGTTAGTGTATGGTGTATGCTCATTGTACAGATATAATAAAGAAACATATCTCTGCAAGGTATGCGTTTCGAGTATGCTCATTGTACAGATATAATAAAGAAACATAACACTGCAAGGTATTTATATTGTGTATGCTCATTGTAAAGATATAATAAAGTAACATAACTCTACAAGGTATGTATATTGAGTATGCTCATTGTACATCTATAATAAAGAAACCTAACTCTGCAATTATATATACTGAGTATGCTCATTTTTCAGATATAATAAAGAAACATAACCCTGCAAGTTATGTGTATTGAGTATGCCCAATTTATTGTATACTTTCATATTGTCCCGTTTAGTTTGCATTGAGCTAAGCGTGCAATATTCTACGATATTGCACGCATTGATATTGCACGGGAACTTTTGCTCGTGCTTGCTAAGAGCCGCGAAATAGAAATAAGGAACTACTTTCAAATAAAAATAACGGAATCCTTCCTATAGTGTCAACAAAAAAATACGTGTTTTTTTACAACCTTTTATGGCAAAAATTAAATATTAAATAATTCAAATGGTCACTCACCCACTGTTTTTAACGTTATCGAATGGTAAACAAACTTCCGAAAATCGCTTGATGTTTTTAATTACGTCATCCGACGTCGACGTCGTTTTCGCGCAAAATAATCATCCACACAAAATGAAACAGAATGGCAAGATAGGAATAACATCAAAAGCTATAAAAATAACACAAATACAATGAAAAGTAATAGTCATACAATTAACATTGATCAAAAACAATATGAAAGTATACAATAAAAAGGTTATTGCATTTGTATGGCTAAATACTACTTGGAACTCGTTGTTTTGGCGCAGGACGACTCGCAAGCTCGTCGTCTTTTGCCAAAACAACTCGTTCTAAGTAATATTTAGCCATACAAATGCAATAACCTATATTACAGATATTATAACGAAATAAATCTCTGCAAGGTATGTGTATATTGAGTATGCTCATTGTACAGATATAATAAAGAAACATAACTCTACAAGGTATGTGTATTGACTATGCTCATTGTACAGATATAATGAAGAAATATATATCTACAAGGTATGTCTATCGAGTACGCTCATCGTACAGATAAAATAAAGAAACATAACTGTGCAAGGTATGTATATTGAGTATGCTCATTGTACAGATATATTAAAGAAACATAACTCAACAAAGTATGTATATTGAGTATGATCATTGTACATATATAATAAAGGAACATAACTCTGCAACGTATGTATATTGAGTATGCTCATTCTACAGATATAATAAAGAAACATAACTTTGCAAGGTATGTATATTGAGTATTCTCATTGTACAGATATAACAAAGAAACATAACTCTACAAAGTATGTATATTGAGTATGATCATTGTACAGATATAATAAAGGAACATAACTCTGCAACGTATGTATATTGAGTATGCTCATTGTACAGATATAATAAAGAAACATAACTCTGCAAGGTATGTGTATTGAGTATGCCCATTGTACAGATATAATAAAGAAATATATCTCTTCAGGGTATGTGTATTGAGTATGCTTATTGTACAGATATAATAAAGAAACATAACTCTGCAAGGTATGTATATTGAGTATGCTCAATGTATACATATAATAATAAACATAACTCTTCAAGGTATGTGTATTGAGTATGCTAAGTGTACAGATATAACAAAGAAACAAAACTCTAGCAGGTATGTGTATTGAGAATGCTCAATGTACATATATAATAGAGAAACATAACTTTACAAGGTATGGATATTGAGTATGCACATTGTACAGATATAATAAAGAAACATAACTCTGCAAAGTATGTATTATGCTCATTGTACAGATATAATAAAGAAACATAACTCTGCAAGGTATATGTACTGAGTATGCCCATTGTACAGATATAATAAAGAAATATATCTCTTCAGGGTATGTGTATAGAGTATGCTCATTCTACTGATATAATAAAGAAACATAACTCGACAAAGTATGTATATTGAGTATGATCATTGTACAGATATAATAAAGGAACATAACTCTGCAACGTATGTATATTGAGTATGCTCATTGTAGAGATATAATAAAGAAACATAACTTTGCAAGGTATGTGTATTGAGTATGCCCATTGTACAGATATAATAAAGAAATATATCTCTTCAGAGTATGCCTATAGAGTATGCTCATTCTACAGATATAATAAAGAAACATAACTTTACAAGGTATGTGTATCGAGTATGCTCATTGTACAGATAAAAAAAAGAAACATAACTTTGCAAGGTATGTATATTGAGTATTCTTATCGTACAGATATAAAAAAGAAACATAACTCTACAAAGTATGTATATTGAGTATGATCATTGTACAGATATAATAAAGGAACATAACTGTGCAACGTATGTATATTGAGTAAGCTCATTGTACAGATAAAATAAAGAAACATAACTCTGCAACGTATGTATATTGAGTATGTTCAGTGTACAGATATAATAAAGAAACATAATTCTGCAAGGTATGTATATAGAGTATGCTCACTGTACAGATACAATAAAGAAACATAACTTTACAAGGTATGTGTATCGAGTATGCTCATTGTACAGATAAAAAAAAGGAACATAACTTTGCAAGGTATGTATATTGAGTATTCTCATTGTACAGATAAAAAAAAGAAACATAACTGTGCAAGGTATGTATATTGAGTATGATCATTGTACAGATATAATAAAGGAACATAACTCTAGCAGGTATGTGTATTGGGTATGCTCAATGTACATATATAATAGATAAACATAACTCTGCAACGTATGTATTTTGAGTATGCACATTGTACAGATATAATAATAGAAACATAACTCTGCAAAGTATGTATTATGCTCATTGTACAGATATAATAAAGAAACATAATTCTGCAAGGTATGTGTATTGAGTATGCCCATTGTACAGATATAATAAAGAAATATATCTCTTCAGGGTATGTGTATAGAGTATGCTCATTCTACAGATAAAATAAAGAAACATAACTTTACAAGGTATGTGTATCGAGTATGCTCATCGTACAGATAAAATAAAGAAACGAAACTATGCAAGGTATGTATATTGAGTATGCTCATTGTACAGATATAATAAAGGAACATAACTCTGCAACGTATGTATATTGAGTATGCTCATTGTACAGATTTCATAAAGAAACATAACTTTGCAAGGTATGTGTATTGAGTGTGCCCATTGTACAGATATAATAAAGAAATATATCTTTTCAGGGTATGCGTATAGAGTATGCTCATTCTACAGATATAATAAAGAAACATAACTTTATAAGGTATGTGTATCGAGTATGCTCATTGTACAGATATAATAAAGAAACATAACTTTGCAAGGTATGTATATTGAGTATTCTCATTGTACAGATATAACAAAGAAACATAACTCTACAAAGTATGTATATTGAGTATGATCATTGTACAGATATAATAAAGGAACATAACTCTGCAACGTATGTATATTGAGTATGCTCATTGTAGAGATATAATAAAGAAACATAACTTTGCAAGGTATGTGTATTGAGTATGCTCATTGTACAGATATAACAAAGAAACATAACCCTGCAAGGTATGTGTATTGAGTATGCTCATTGTACAGATATAATAAAGACATATAACTCTACAAGGTATGTCAACTGTGTATGCTCATTGTACAGATATAATAAAGGAACATAACTCTGCAACGTATGTATATTGTGTAAGCTCACTGTACAGATATAATAAAGAAATATAACTCTGCAACGAATGTATTTTGAGTATGCTCAGTGTACAGATATAATAAAGAAACATAACTCTGCAAGGTATATGTCTTGAATATGCTCGTTGTACAGATATAATAAAGACATATAACACTGCAAGGTATTTGTATTTTGTATGCTCGTTATACTCAATACACATACCTTGCAGAGTTATGTTTCTTATTTATATCTGTACAATGTGCATACTCAATAGACCTACCTTTTATAGTTATATTTCTTTATTATATCTGTACTATGAGCAAACTCAATATACATACTTTGTAGAGTGAGGTTGCGTTATTATATCTGTACAATCAACCTTGCTGAATTATGATTCTTTATTATATCTGTACAATGAACATACACAATATACATAACTTGCAGAGATATGTTTCTTTATTATATCTGAACAATGAGCATACTCAATATACTTACCTTGTTTAGTTATGTTTCTTTATAATATCTGTACAATCAGCCTACTCAATACACATACCTTGCAGAGTTAGGTTGCTTTATTATATCAGTACAATGAGCATACTCAATATACATAACTTGCAGAGTTATGTTTCTTTATTCTATCTGTACAATGAGCATACTCAATACATATTCCTTATAGATTTATGTTTCTTCATTATATCTGTACAATGAGCATACTCAGTATACATACCTTGCTGGGCTATATTTCTGTATTATATCTGTACAATGAGCATGTTCAATAAACATACCTTGCAGAGTTATGTTTCTTTACTATATCTGTACAATGAGCATACTTAATATACATTACTTGCTGAGATATGTTTCTTTATTATATCTGTACAATGAACATACTCAATATACATACTTTGTAGAGTTATGTTTCTTTATTATATCTGTAAAATGAGCTTACTCAATATACATACGTTGCAGAGTTATGTTTCTTTATTATATCTGTACAATGAGCATACACAGTTGACATACCTTGTAGAGTTATATGTCTTTATTATATCTGTACAATGAGCATACTCAATACACATACCTTGCAGGGTTATGTTTCTTTGTTATATCTGTACAATGAGCATACTCAATACACATACCTTGCAGGGTTATGTTTCTTTATTATATCTGTACATTGACCATACTCAGTACATATACCTTGCATAGTTATGCTTCTTTATTATATCTGTACAACGAGCATACTCAATACACATACCTTGCAGTGTTATATTTCTTTATTATATCTGTACAATGTGCATACTCAATATACATACCTTGCAGAGTTATGTTTCTTTATTCTATCCGTACAATGTGCATACTCAATACACATACATTTTACAGTCATGTGTCTTTCTTATATCTGTACAATGAGCATACTCATAACACATACCTTGCAGATTTATGTTTCTTTATTATATCTGTAGAATGAGCATACTAAATACACATTCCTTCCAGAGTTATTTTCTGTTTCATATATCTGTACAATGAGATTCTCATTTCACATACCTTGCACAGTTATTTTTTGCTTATTATACCTGTACAAATGATCGTACTCAATATACATACCTTGAAGAGCTATATTTCTTAATTATATCTCTACAATGATCCTGCTCAATACACATACCTTGCATAGTTATGATTCTTTATTATATCTGTACAATGATCATATTCAATATACATAACTTGCCGAGATATGTTTCTTTATTATATCTGAACAATGAGCATACTCAATATACTTACCTTGTTTAGTTATGTTTCTTTATAATATCTGTACAATCAGCCTACTCAATACACATACCTTGCAGAGTTATGTTTCTTTATAATATCTGTACAATGAGCATATACAGTTGACATACCTTGTAGAGTTATATTTCTTTATTATATCTGTACAATGTACACACTCAATCCAAATACCTTGTACAGTTATGTTGCTTCTTATATCTTTACAATGAGCATACTCATAACACATACCTTGCAGATTTATGTTTCTTTATTATATCTGTAGAATGAGCATACTCAATAAACATTCCTTGCAGAGTTATGTTTTGTTTATTATACGTGTACAATGATCGTACTCAATATACATACCTTGCAGAGTTATATTTCTTTATTATATCTGTACAATGAGCATACTCAATATACATAACCTATAGAGTTATTTTTCTTTATTATATATGTACAATGAGCATGCTCAATACACATACCTTGCAGAATTATGTTTCTTGATAATATCTGTACAATCAGCATAATCAATACACATACCTTGCAGAGTTATGTTTCTTTATTATATCTGTACAATGAGCATACTCAATACACATAGCTTGCAAGTTATGTGTCTTTATTTTATCTGTATTATGCACATGCCTTACAGAGTTATGAATGCTTATTATATCTGTGAAAGGAGCATAATCAATACACATGCCTTGCAGAGTTATGTTTCTTTATTTTATCTGTACAATGAGCATACTCAATACACATAACTTGTATAGTTATGTTTCTTTATTATATCTGTACAATGAGCACACTCAATACACATATCTTGGAGATTTATGTATCTTTATTATATCTGTACAATGAGCATACACAGTTGACATACCTTGTAGAGTTATATTTCTTTATTATATCTGTACAATGTGCTTACTCAATACACATACCCTGAGAGTTATGTTTCTTTATTATATCTTTACAATGGGCATACTCAATACACATACCTTGTAGAGTTATGTTTCGTTATAATATCTGTACAATGAGCATACTCAATACACATACCTTGCAGAATAATATTTCTTTATTATATCTTTACAATGAGCATACCCAATACACATACCTTGCATAGTTATGTTTCTTCATTTTATGTGTACAATGAGCATACTCAATACACATAAATTGCAGAGAATTGTTTCTCTATTATATCTGTAAAATGAGCATACTCAATACACATACCTTGTAGAGTTATGTTTCGTTATAATATCTGTACAATGAGCATACTCAGTAAGCATACCTTGCAGAGTCATGTTTCTTTATTATATCTGTAAAATGAGCATACTCAATACACATAGGTTTCAAAGTGATGTTTCGTTATTATATCTGTACAGTGATCATACTCATTATACATTAGTTGCATAGATATGTTTCTTTATTATAGCTGTACAATGAGCATACTCAATATACATACCTTGCAGAGATATGTTTCTTTATTATATTTTACAATGAGCATACTCAATACACATACCTTATAGAGTTATGTTTCTTCATTATATCTGTACAATGAGCATACTCAATATACACACCTTACAGAGTTATATTTCTTTATTATATCTGTACAATGAACATACTCAGTAGGCATACATTGCAGAGATATGTTTCTTTATTATATCTTTAAAATTTGCATTTTCAATACCCATAGGTTGCAAATTGATGTTTCTTTATTATATCTGTACAATGAGCAAACTCAATATACATTAGCTGCAGAGATATGTTTCTTTATTATATCTGTACAATGAGCATACTCAATATACATACCTTGCAGAGTTATGTTTCTTCATTATATCTGTACAATGAGCATACTCAATACACATACCTTGCAGAATAATATTTCTTTATTATATCTGTACAATGAGCATACCCAATACACATACCTTGCATAGTTATGTTTCTTTATTTTATGTGTACAATGAGCATACTCAATAAATATACCATGCAGAGTTATATTTCGTTATTATATCTGTACAATGAGCATACTCAGTAGACATACCTTGCAAAGTTATGTTTCTTTATTACATCTGTACAAGGAGCATACTCAATACACATAACTTGCAGAGATATGTTTCTCTATTATATCTGTAAAATGAGCATACTCAATACACATAGGCTGCAGAGTTATGTTTCTTTATTATATCTGTACAATGAGCATACCCAATATACATACGTTGCAGAGTTATGTTACTTTATTATATCTGTACAATAAGCATACTCAATATACACACCTTGCTTATTGATGTTTCTTTATAATATCTGTACAATGAGCATACTCAATACACATACCTTGCATAGTTATGTTTCTTTATTTGATCTGTACAATGAGCATACTCAATATACATACCTTGCAGAGTTATGTGTCTTTATTATATCTGTACAATGAGCATACTCAATACACAAACCGTATAGAGATATGTTTCTTCATTATATCTGTACAATGAGCATACTCAATACACGTACCGTGTATAGTTATGTCTCTTTATTATATCTGTACAATGAGCATGCCTTACAGCGTTATGATTGCTTATTATATCTGTAAAAGTTGCATACTCATTAGACATGCCTTGCAGAGTTATGTTTCTTTATTATATCAGTGCAATGAGAATACTCATACACATACCTTGTATAGTTATGTTTCTTTTTTATATCTGTACAATGAGCATACTCAAGACACATACCTTGTAGAGTTATGTTTCTTTATTATATATGGACAATGTGTACACAGTTGACATACCTTGTAGAGTTATTTGTCTGTATTATATCTGTACAATGAGCATACTCAATATACATACCTTGTATAGTTATGTCTCTATTTTATATCTGTACAATGAGCATACTCAATACACATACCTAGTAGATGAATGTAGATGAATGTTTCTTTATTATATCTATACAATGAGCATACACAGTTGACATACCTGGTAGAGTTATATTTCTTTATTATATCTGTACAATGAGCATACTCAATACACATAACTTGCAGAGTTATGTTTGTTTATTTTATCTGTACAATGCGCATGCCTTACAGAGTTATATTTCTTTATTATATGTGTACAATGAGCAAACTCAATACACATACCTTGTATAGTTATGTCTCTATTTTATATCTGTACAATGAGCATACTCAATACACATACCTTGTAGAGTTATGTTTCTTTATTATATTTGTACAATGGGCTAACTCAATACACATACCTTGTAGAGTTATGTTTCTTTATTATATTTGTACAATGGGCATACTCAATACACATACCTTGTACAGTTATGTTTCTTTATTATATTTGTACAATGGGCATACTCAATACACATACCTAGTACAGTTATATTTCTTTATTATATTTGTACAATGGGCATACTCAATACACATACCTTGTAGAGTTATGTTTCTTTATTATATCTGTACAATGAGCATACTCAATACACATACATTGTAGAGTTATATTTCTTTATTATATCTGTACAATGAGCATACACAGTTGACATAACTTGTAGAGTTATTTTTATTTATTTTATCTGTACAATGAGGATACTCAATATACATTCCTTGTAGAGTCATGTTACTTTATTATATCTGTACAATAAGCGAACTCAATATACATAGCTTGCTTATTTATGTTTTTTTATTATATCTGTACAATGAACATACTCAATACACATGCCTTGTAGAGTAATATTTCCTTATTATATATGTACAATGAGCATACTCAATACACATACCTTGCATAGTTATGTTTCTTTATTTTATCTGTACAATGAGCACACTCAATACACATACCTTGCATAGTTATGTTTTTTTATTTTATCTGTACA
The DNA here is from genome assembly GCA_037043455.1 of Cyrtodaria siliqua. Lineage (NCBI taxonomy): Eukaryota > Metazoa > Mollusca > Bivalvia > Adapedonta > Hiatellidae > Cyrtodaria > Cyrtodaria siliqua. The sequence goes on from JAWPHD010010584.1 coordinate 87,030, forward strand.
ATGAGCATACTCAATACACAAACCTTATAGAGATATGTTTCTTCATTATATGTGTACAATGAGCATACTCAATATACATACCTTGAAGAATTATATTTCTGTATTATATCTGTACAATGAGCATGCTCAATACAAATACCTTTAAGGGTTATGAATCTTTATAATATCTGTATAAGGATCATACTCAATACACATACCTTGCAGAGTTATATTTCTTTATTATATCTGTACAATCAGCATACTCAATGAACATACTTTGCAGAGTTATGTTTCTTTATTTTATCTGTACAATGAGCATACTCAATACATATACATCGTATAGTTATGTTTCTTTATTATATCAGCACAATGAGCATACTCAATACACATACCTTGTAGAGTTATGTTTCTTTATTGTATCTGTACAATGAAAATACACAGTTGACATACCTTGTCGAATTATTTTTCTTCATTATATCTGTACAATGAGCATACTCAATACACATACCTTGTATAGTTATGTTTCTTTATTATATCTGTACAATGAGCATACTCAATACACATACCTTGTATATTTATGTTTCTTTATTATATCTGTACAATGAGCATACTCAATACACATACCTTGTATAGTTATGTATCTTTATTATATCTGTACAATGGGCTTACACAATACACATACCTTGTAGTGTTAAGTTTCTTTATTATATCTGTACAATGAGCATACTCAGTAGACATACCTTGTATAGTAATGTTTCTTTATAATATCTGTACAATGAGCATACTCAATATACATACCTTGTAGAGTTATGTTTCTTTATAATATCTGTACAATGATCATATTGAATACACATAACTTGCAGAGTTATGTTTCTTTATTATATCTGTACAATGAACATGCCTTACAGAGTTATGTTTGTTTATTATATCTGTACAATGAGCATCCTCAATACGCATACCTTGTATAGTTATGTTTCGTTTTTATATCTGTACAAAGAGCATACTGAAGACAGATACCTTGTAGAGTTATGTTTCTTTATTATATCTGCACAATGAGCATACACAGTTGACATACTTTGTAGAGTTATTTTTCTGTATTATATCTGTACAATGAGCATACTCAATATTCATACCTTGCATAGTTATGTTTCTTTATTTTATCTGTACAATGAGCATACTCAATACACAAACCTTATAGAGATATGTTTCTTCATTATATGTGTACAATGAGCATACTCAATATACATACCTTGAAGAATTATATTTCTTTATTATATCTGTAGAATGAGCATGCTCAATACAAATACCTTTCAGGGTTATGTTTCTTTATAATATCTGTATAAGGATCATACTCAATACACATACCTTGCAGAGTTATGTTTCTTTATTATATCTGTACAATGAGCATACTCAATAAACATACCTTGCAGAGTTATGTTTCTTTATTTTATCTGTACAATGAGCATACTCAATACATATACATCGTATAGTTATGTTTCTTTATTATATCAGCACAATGAGCATACTCAATACACATACCTTGTAGAGTTATATTTCTTTATTGTATCTGTACAATGAGAATACACAGTTGACATACCTTGTCGAGTTATTTTTCTTTATTATATCTGTACAATGAGCATACTCAATACACATACCTTGTATAGTTATGTTTCTTTATTATATCTGTACAATGAGCATACTCAATACACATACCTTGTATAGTTATGTTTCTTTATTATATCTGTACAATGAGCATACTCAATACACATACCTTGTAGAGTTATGTTTCTTTATAATATCTGTACAATGATCATATTCAATACACATAACTTGCAGAGTTATGTTTCTTTATTATATCTGTACAATGAACATGCCTTACAGAGTTATGTTTGTTTATTATATCTGTACAATGAGCATCCTCAATACGCATACCTTGTATAGTTATGTTTTGTTTTTATATCTGTACAAAGAGCATACTCAAGACAGATACCTTGTAGAGTTATGTTTCTTTATTATATCTGCACAATGAGCATACACAGTTGACATACTTTGTAGAGTTATTTTTCTGTATTATATCTGTACAATGAGCATACTCAATATACACACCTTGCATAGTTATGTTTCTTTATTTTATCTGTACAATGAGCATACTCAATACACAAACCTTATAGAGATATGTTTCTTCATTATATGTGTACAATGAGCATACTCAATATACATACCTTGAAGAATTATATTTTTTTATTATATCTGTACAATGAGCATGCTCAATACAAATACCTTTCAGGGTTATGTTTCTTTATAATATCTGTATAAGGATCATACTCAATACACATACCTTGCAGAGTTATGTTTCTTTATTATATCTGTACAATGAGCATACTCAATAAACATACCTTGCAGAGTTATGTTTCTTTATTTTATCTGTATAATGAGCATACTCAATACATATACATCGTATAGTTATGTTTCTTTATTATATCAGCACAATGAGCATACTCAATACACATACCTTGTAGAGTTATATTTCTTTATTGTATCTGTACAATGAGAATACACAGTTGACATACCTTGTCGAGTTATTTTTCTTTATTATATCTGTACAATGAGCATACTCAATACACATACCTTGTATAGTTATGTTTCTTTATTATATCTGTACAATGAGCATACTCAATACACATACCTTGTATAGTTATGTTTCTTTATTATATCTGTACAATGAGCATACTCAATACACAAACCTTGTATAGTTATGTATCTTTATTATATCTGTACAATGGGCATACACAATACACATACCTTGTAGAGTTATGTTTCTTTATTATATCTGTACAATGAGCATACTCAGTAGACATACCTTGTATAGTAATGTTTCTTTATTATATATGTACAATGAGCATACTCAATATATATACATTGTAGAGTTATGTTTCTTTATACTATCTGTACAATGAGCATACTCAATACACATACCTTGTAGAGTTATGTTTCTTTATAATATCTGTACAAGGATCGTATTCAATACACATAACTTGCAGAGTTATGTTTCTTTATTATATCTGTACAATGAACATGCCTTACAGAGTTATGTTTGTTTATTATATCTGTACAATGAGCATCCTCAATACGCATACCTTGTATAGTTATATTTCTTTTTTATATCTGTACAAAGAGCAGACTCAATACATATACCTTGCAGAGTTATGTTTGTTTATTTTATCTGTACAATGCACATGCCTTACAGAGTTATGATTGCTTATTATATCTGTAAAATGAGCATACTCAATACACATGCCTTGCAGAGTTATGTTTCTTTATTATATCTGTACAATGAGCATACTCAATACACATACCCAGTATAGTTATTTTTCTCTATTATATCTGTAAAATGAGCATACTCAATACACATACATTGTAGAGATATGTTTCTTTATTATATCTGTACAATGAGCATACACAGTTGACATACCTTGTAGAGGTATTTTTCTTTATTATATCTGAACAATGAGCATACGCAATACACATACCTTGTACAGTTATGTTTCTTTATTATATCTGTACAATGGGCATACTCAATACACAAACCTTGTAGAGTTATGTTTATTATATCTGTACAATGGGCATACTCAGTTGACATACCTAGTATAGTAATGTTTTTTTATTATATCTGTACAATGAGCTTAATCAATACACATACATTGTAGTGTTAGTTTTCGTTATTATATCTGTACAATGAGCATACACAGTTGACATACCTTGTAGAGTTATTTTTCTTTATTATATCTGTACAATGAGTATACTCATTATACATACCTTGTAGAGTCATGTTTCTTTATTATATCTGTACAATGAGCATTCTCATTACACATTCTTTGTAGGGTAATATTTCCTTATTATATCTTTACAATGAGCATACTCAATACACAAACCTTGTGCAGATATCTTTATTATATCTGTACAATGAGCATACTCAATACACATGCCTTGTTGAGTAATATTTCCTTATTGTATCTTTACAGTGAGCATACTCAATACACTTACCTTGCATAGTTATTTTTCTTTATTATATCTCTACAATGAGCATACTCAATACACAAACCTTATAGAGATATGTTTCTTCATTATATGTATACAATGAGCATACATAATATACGTACCTTGAAGAATTATATTTTTTTTATTATATCTGTACAATGAGCATGCTCAATACAAATACCTTGCAGGGAAATGTTTCTTTATTATATATGTACAATGAGCATACTCAATATACATACCTTGTAGAGATATGTTTCTTTATTATATCTGTACAATGAGCATACTCAATATACATACCTTGTAGAGATATGTTTCTTTATTATATCTGTACAATGAGCATGCTCAATACAAATACCTTGCAGGGAAATGGTTCTTTATTATATATGTACAATGAGCATACTCAATATACATACCTTGTAGAGATATGTTTCTTTATTATATCTGTACAATGATCATACTCAATACACATACCTTGCAGAGTTATGTTTCTTTACTTTATCTGTACAATGCACATGCCTTACAGAGTTATGATTGATTATTAAATCTGTAAAATGAGCATACTCAATACACATGCCTTGCAGAGTTATGTTTTTTATTACATCTGTACAATGAGCATACTCAGTACATATACCTTGTAGAGTTATGTTTCTTTATTATATCTGTACAATGAGAATACACAGTTGACATACCTTGTTTAGTTATTTTTCTTTATTATATCTGTACAATGAGCATACTCAATACACATAACTTGTATAATTATGTTTCTTTATTATATCTGTACAATGGGCATACGCAATATACATACCTTGCATAGTTATGTTTCTTTATTATATCTGTACAATAAAAATGCCTAACAGAGTTATGATTGCTTATTATATCTGTAAAATGAGCATACTCAATACACATGACTTGCAGAGTTATTTTTCTTTATTATATCTGTACAATGAGCATACTCAATACACATGCCTTGCAGAGTTATGTTTCTGTATTATATCTGTACAATGAGCTTACTCAATACACATACCTTATAGAGTTATATTTCTTTATTATATCTCTACAATGAGCATGCTCAATATACATACCTTGTAGAGTTATGTTTCTTTATAATATCTGTATAATGATCATACTCAATACACATACCTTGCAGAGTTATGTTTCTTTATTATATAAATACAATGAGCATACTCAATACACATACCTTGCAGAGTTATGTTTCTTTATTTTTTCTGTACAATGCACATGCCTTACAGAGTTATGATTGATTATTATATCTGTAAAATGAGCATACTCAATACACATGCCTTGCAG